>JAVTVY010034634.1:0-15368 GCA_036873755.1 Hanleya hanleyi | reverse complement strand
TTAGACTTGTTATGTTTCGTTAATTTTTCCAATTCATGCCCATGTTATATCGACTAGCTTAGCAGTTTGTTTCCTGTGTATAACGTCGAACATGTAATATGGCAATGGATTTGGCCAAGTGTTTTTTAGTTCTTGTTAAGATTACCTGGTCATTACTTTATTTTTATCCATTTCTAGCCAATCTATCCAGTTCACAGTATGATCTAGTGATTCCATAATCAATTTTCTTTTGTTTTGTGTATTGTCATTTGTATTTTGATAGTGAAATTTAACGTCGCCTTACATAAACCATTTTCCTTTTTGGCAGACTGTACTGAACAGCTTTACGTGAAGGCCGCTCCAGGAGAGGATGTTGTTTCCTGTACCGATAACTTTACATCGTGGCTTAGCCCTGTTACCAGCGACCGTATGATCCGATAAGTAAACTTATTGTTCGCATGATGATTTCATTCTATAATGTTTTTGCTTAGTCTGCATAATGTAGTGTTGCGCATAGTCTTGTGGGTCATAGTATTGACCATTAAATTCCACGACATTCGGCAAAAATAGGCCCTTTGCCAACCATGTGCCAGACGCCTTGCAGTGTTTTTATTTAGATCAGACATGCAACCTGGTGCTATGCTAGTTGAGCGTGACACGTTGTCATTTGTGTACTAGCGATTTTATATATAATCTGTCCATAACCTGACATCCGATTTCTGTAACCAATATTGTCGCTAATATGGGAGAAATGCCTACTACTGTTAGGCGGAGAAAATTTGATCCAGTTATAATCCTTTACGCTGTGTGTTTAACACATTCTGCAATTTTGCCACTTAGAATTTTATTTCCATGAAGGACCAGTGTTTATTAGAGCCTGTGGTTTTAAATGGGACATTGTCTGAATAGGATCTAGTATAGAATAGGATCGATGCTCTGGTTTCTTTCTCATTAGTATTTTATGACAGATTTTTTTTTTTTTTTTTTTTTTCATATAGACTCGATTGCGTTGAAGGATCAACCTGTTGGTCAAAGTTAGGTTTATTTTTGACGTTCGTCGTAAGCAATAATAACTGTCGCTAGCAAGAAATCTCGTACCGTAGCTATTATTTTGCTGCTAGTCCTCAACGCGTTGTATGGAAGACTGGTCGACGTAAAGCGTAGGCCTTGCGATCCTATTTTCTGCCATATTATATTGAATTTCCGGATAAAAACTTTAAAGAATAAATCGCTATTTTATGTTCTAGTGCTAAGGTAATAACCCCTGGGCAATGCCGCTATAGTGGATGAAGTATACTTTCTCCATGGTCCTCCTTAGCTAGGTGTTTTTTTCCGCTGTATTTCATTATCTGTGATTTGGTGAACTATATTGCAGCAATTGTGCGATCTGGTTGGCCGCCTTTGAGAAGACTGTGTTCAAAGCTGTGAAATGATAGGTTTTGAAGTACTTGGCAGTGTTGCCGTCTATTCGCTAGTACTTGGCAGTGTTGAGAGAGCCATGCTCTCGGCTTGTAATACTTCACATGAAATGTCCGTAGTGAATGTTACCAAATAATGACGGCCAGTACAGTTTGGGGGATACTGGTGAATTTTCATGTTTGTAGATCTATCTTGATCAGCTGTATAGGTTTTAAGTGTGAGATTCTTTTTATTGAGCAGTCAGTTTAGAAGATCTTTTTAATCAATGTGGAAAGATTTGATTTTGAGTATTTGGGAGCTGTTCATTAAAAAAAATAAAAATAAAAATAAACTGTATGTAACAGGTCTTTTGTGTGGTCTGCCACTTTAAGATTGATTACTTACCTTATTGCTGAATGTGACGTTAAATCGCACTCGTTTTTTAATGGTATTGAGTAGGACCTGATATTTTGAAAGTCTGCTTCCTTGCTGGTTTAGACGGAGATCATGTGACGTTTAATTAAGAATAAGTTGAAAATTCTTTTATTATAATGATTAAACATACAGCAACTTGCGCTGTTTTGTGCCACTTTGGCGTTTCATTCACAAGTATGGAAGGATTAACCGAGTATGTGTTTAGAAAGCTAATTTGTTTGTTGTGGTGCTATTAAAGTCGGATTGAATCTTTTTCCGCTGTTTGGATACTGAAGCTTTTCCAGAAAATATTTTTTTCATTTTTGTGTTATTAATTTATCAGAGATAGTTCTATTCGAAGTAAGCTTAAACCTGGGAAAATTACGTAAAAACAATTACATAAATTTATACAAATAATACTTCGTGTAAAGAGACTTGGTGTTTGGATCTTTACGTCCCTTGGATATATATATACATAAAAAACTTTTTTGGAAGATCTACATTTTTATCTTCGCAGTAGAAGGGATTTTTTGTTTTGTTTTGTCTAATGTGCTGAAGGGCAGAGCAGTTGCTTTGTTTTCTTATGTACTAAAGGGCAGATAATTGGCAATAACGGCCGTATGGCGGTCAGTTATATATTTCATTTTGACAATTACAAGCGTCTAGTCCGTCATTCATAATCCAGCCGTCGTCCATTAGAGAATATCCGCGTCCCTTGTCCCTTGTAGAAATAAATTAAAGAAATCATGCAAATAGTGATGAAACTTTTAAATAGATCTGCATGGACTTCTTAATTCTTTCTGGATGAATAGCAGCCGAATGGCAGCTGTCAGCAAATGGTAGTTGAATATATTTTATTGCTCTGCTTTCTAATGTGAGGAACAGCTGAATGGCAGAGAACAGCTGAATGGAAGCAATCCGTCTGAATGGCAGCGAACAGCCGAATGGCAGCGAACAGCCGAATGGCAGCGAACAGCCGAAAGGCAGTGAACAGCCAAAAGGCAGTGAACAGCCGAATGGTGTAAAGAGCCGAATGGTGTAAAGAACCGAATGGCGTAAAGAGCCGAATGGCAGTAAACAGCCGAATGGCAGTAAACAAGCCGAATGGCAGTAAACAGCCGAGTGGCGGTTGATAGCGAATTTGCTTATGGTACCGGATTGGTTTTAAATAGTCCGACGGGCAATAGATTCGATTTTTTTTCATCTTGATGAAAAGAAGCAGTTTTGATGTTGCGTTTTCAATATTTTATGTAAGCGATAGGTCAAATTGACGGCAGGTATTATTTTTGAACGATATTAGTGTACACCCATCTACTAGCGATGGCAGAACGATTACCTAGAGGTTTTATCGTCAACAGTCGAACGGGAGGTTTTGTTTTCTGAAAGTAATCTGGAGAAAATGACTGTTTACCTAACATAATTCTCTTTTGGATTTGGAGAAAGAGAGAATTCTCAAAGCAGTTGCATACTATCAGTTATGATTACCATTCTCGAGTTTTCGAGCGTAAGGGGTCACGTCCAATTAATCGAGGCACTTTCTCGATGCCTTCGAGATGGATCGAGAAATTTCTCGGCTGAAACCGGGAGGGCAGAACCGGGACCCCTGACGACATCTCCCGGTTTGCTCCCGGTTCCATCTCGATCGAAACGTCCCGGTTTTCGAGATGGTTACGAAATTGATCGGTAATCTCGAAGGGGATCCCGGTTTCAATATATCGGTGTTTTGTTGCCGTTAATTTAGCCTATCTTAACTTCTCAGGCGATTAGAGTGTTGCGCTGGTAACATATTTTGGGGCGCTCGTCGCCTACGTATATCGCGGCCAATGTACTATTCAGAAAACGGAATTTTTAGCATGTTTTCAATGTTCTTCATCGTTCAATCGATATATATATGTCCTGATGTTTCGTGAACCCAATTGAACGAAAACTTCCATTTATCTATATATAAATTATGAATATGTAATTTAGTGAACTTCGCTCACATCGATAATTGATTGCTTATCTGATTAGTATCCGTCGTGGAATAAATGAAACACCAACTGGATATGATCTGAATAATAATGGTATGGAAGCATGCGTAAATTATATGTTCTATAATTTTGTTTTGAGAAAACATGAATCGTTTCAACCGAAAATTGAAAGTTCACCTCAGTGTGTAATATGTTATATCATTTGGTAGTATTCTTTGCAGATTCTACTTTTTTTAAATTACTGTTTTGTGATATTCAAATAAAGAGATGATATCAACAACATTTATTACAGACATTAGCTTGCCTGGAAGTGGTTAGCGGAAATAGTGGCAATTGGAACTAGAGGTGTTGATAATTCACGCCACAGTCGGTCTGTGAAAACCCATCGACTTGAAACAGCAGCGAAGGGAGAGGGGTTAATTTTTTGAAAGAAAACTGAAACAGCATGCGCTGTTGGCGGGCGCTTGATAATATACTCACGTTCTATTATTTATTGCTGATTTCATGTGTCTAGGAAATTAACCGAATAATGGAAGTGATTACCGTCCAATTCAGAGGGCAATCACGCTTTATATCAACGGTTACATACAGTTTACTATAAACGATACCCCGTTTTGTTTGTTCGAAAACTTCGATCGAGCGTTTTTGTCTATATTCTCCGGTTTTTAGTGAATTACCAGACGCTCCTGTGATCTTCGTAGTCTCTTTATTTCTGAATATGCGGAAATCTCTGACGATAAAGATATCCCATTCTGATCAACTTTCAGAGGAACATATATAACTTTATCCTAGACTTGCATAATTTATTTAATTTCGCAGTTCCTGGGCGTATCTTTAATTCAAAGTCTAAAAAAACAGGGTCAGAATAACTGAATAATAATGAGCCAGGTTATACATTTTCAATTGGCGATGTTTCTTTCTCTCCATTCATAACGTTTAAATTGCGCTGTTTGAGCAAGTATGCGACTACAGATCTCTAGACGGAATAACAAAATAATATTAAAGGAATCATGTTCCTTCTAGTTCATTTAAATGCATATGTATTCGCCGAGATTAATCTCTCTACCACAGAGTATATATATACCAAGCATACGTCTTCCGAATGCTTCAAACTTTCATTTTGATGGCATCTCGATTCCACTCTCGAAGCATGTAGAGTTATTTCGAGGAGGATCGAGGTGGTCTTGCGCTTCGAGAGAAAACCGGGAGCAAACCGGGACAACAATCGATAGAGATAAACCGGGACCCTTCGAGACGATTTTTTTTTCGGTTTTACTCGTTTATCGAGAAACCGTCTCGATCGATTGGATGTGACCCCTTAAACCTTTCTGGTCTTCGTCGATCGACGGAGGTCGGGCTTCACGGCTCTGGCTATTCTGTGGTGAATAAAAAACTGAGATTTATGAGAGCGTCTGTTGAAATGATAAATAATTTGTGTTCGTTTGAGTCCGACGAATTAGAACATAATCGGAATCTACACGACCAGAGCTTCGAGACGATACATTGCACGCCATATTTGGACGCAGGACCTCCCCCAATCGCTCAAACACGCTCTTGCGTACCCCCCAAAATCCCAACTTTCGCTACCACTGCTCCACTGCGCATGAGCAAGAGCACTTTCGGTACAAACTGACCTGAGCACAGTCGAAACCGCTAGAGCTTCGAGACGACTCTCGGTACGCTATATTTGGACCCAGGATGTCCCCTAGATCGAACACGCACGTCCCTGCCAACCCACACATGTCATCTTTCTCTTACTACTCCTCGACTGTACATGCGGACAATGACGTTACTTCCACTCAAACCCACGCCAAGTGTAGTTTACACGCCTAGAGATCAAGATTACACCCTGCATGACCCAGTCGGCTCATGTACATGTATACCACACCTACACACGCGTTTTCCCCAACCTGTAACCATCATGGTCCGACATTGGTAAACATATGGTACATCATATATTGACAAACGGTTTTTTCACCGCCAATGTAGGAGCGTGTGGGTGTGGACAAACGATGTACCAATTTCATTCGGTCCATTATGGCGTGGCAAACATTTGGACCAATATATGTTTTCACTCCGAAAGCCGCAGTTTGGTATTTATGACGTAATTCATATCCCAGCATGCAAAGCGTATTTTCAACACGCATGCGTGAGCAAATTGCTTCCTGTACCAACAACAACAACAACATTGCGGAGCTGCTGTTGTCGCTGTTGGCAGAAAAGAAATGCTTAGAAGTCCGCATGTAGGCCTGGGCATCATCAAAGAAGTTTCCTGGTTGTTTTAACCGAGAGCAGTGTCTTCAAGATCAGCATCTTCAACCTAAAGGTAATTTCTGGTGTCTAAGCGATCCTTTTTCACGGAAGGTCAACTCAGAACAGATTCAATTTCCAACGTAGACAAAATCGGCGGTACAGACGAACTGAAGGCTATGGACGAGCAAGCCCAGACATATGATGGAAGAAAGCGAGCAGAATTATAAACCATTCACAATTATGTAACACCGCCACAGATACCCCCCCCCCCCTTCCTACTAACATGAGAATAAGTGGCTACTTCATCAAACTACATGTACCATGCAGTATTTTCAGGAAAGTATACTTTAAGGAACCCGCAAAAACCTTAGTAGTCAGGTATCCAGACAATGCCCCCCTCTCCCCTTCCACTCCACAAACATTTACAATAATGGAGGGTTACACCATCATGTATGATACTCTGTAAGAACAACTGTACCCCGGTATACAAAATTGCACATCCACAAAAAATTGTGTACTGGTACAAAAAATGTGTAGGTTTTCTTCAAAATTTGTGTACCACTGGAACACAATTATTGTGGATGTGCAATTTTGTTACAGCGATTGTTTTTAGAGAGTACCTCCTTGAATTATATACAGCGACTGCGCCCATTGACACAAGCAGTCGATTCAGGCAGGGTTACGTAATTTTGAATGGTCTCTGAATTCACTATATTTCCACAAACAGCATAGTCTTATAAGTCAAAACACTATTAAAATACCTGGGATGTCCATCGCAACAACTTTATTTGGAAATGTAAATCATAACGAGTTATAAAGGCACTTCCCAAACAATACAGTGACGGTCTCCTCCGTGAGAAATAACAATCTGATGGGTTGAAGACCAAATACTGTCAGATATACTGCAATTATTCTGAAAGGTTGATTACGCTAGATGGTAGTGTAAGCTTACCAACCGATATTATTTCACTGTCTAACTGAACATCAAAGATAATGGACTAATATGCTCATGGGTTAAATTTACCGTCCTGCCATGCAAAATGGTCCGAAACAGCAATTGTACCAGTGTATGTTCATTCATTTCCCACAAATGTTCAACATTGATAGTGGAAATAAGAGAAATTCTATTAAAGAACAAAGAATGACATTTTACAAAATGATTAATCATTATTACATTAAACTTTCATGAAAGAATTTTTTTTTTTTTAAGTAGACTATTCAAAAGAAAACTAAAAAAAACATTGTTTCGTGATTGAAACTGAAAGAAACTTATTCAAAGTGATTGATACACAAATACATAGAACATTTGCGAGGTTGTTTGTTGTTTGTACCAAAAATGGAATATTTTAGTTATGGTACACTAAAATGGAATAAAATAGAAACTCAAAAATCCATATTCATGTAGATTTTTCACCAGTGGACCAGGAAGTGTTTGTCACTTTCTGTTTACACACCACCATCATCTATCCAACTAATACAATATTATCTATGAAAGAATTCAAGGGATGATTGGCATAAAATACCACAGCATTTTGTTGTATTAGCTATACTCAGAATACTTGCAAGGCATCATATGTCGTGGTTCCTCAATACCAGGGCAGGGCCAATGAAGTAGTACTGTATATTAGTGCAAAATAGCTGCTTTAGGTTTCAAATGTGAAATATACTGTCTATCGATGGAGTAGGCACATGTAATTTTCAGGCACACCGGTCAATCATAACCATAGCGATAGGGAAGGTGATGCCCTAGGATAAATTTGAAATAAATCAGAATTTTCAACATTGGCTTACCCATCTCAAGACAATGTGCACATCGGCTGAACTATGGTCAGATGCAGGGTGTGTGAATTTAAACATTGAACTCGCGAATCCACGGTACATAACTTTATATCATGGCCAATTATATCAGCAGTTCCACTCACATTACCGTTGTTGTAGGACCAGATATCAAGTAATGGGTCTTTCAAAGTGAATACTCTATATTTAGTATTTGTTAACTTAAACAAAGCCAATCTCAATTATTGCTGCATCTTTTAAAGTTGAAATGCAAAGGTTTTTAGATTCTTCTTTTAGTATTTTATATAACATGTATAAGTTGAATAATGATAAAAAATATCGGTATATCTGCTACCGGTACTTGATTTAATTTGAAGTAGTTTGTCTGCTAGAATCGTTTGAAATGTTGGTTCCCCAAGCCCAGCTGACTTCCAATTTGCACACAATCACCACTACGTAATCTTTCCTTTCCTTACTTCCAGCCACCTGAAGACGGAACATTACAAGCATGGACATCCGACCTGTGACATAAAAGGGTGAGTGAGTAGTAGGGGTTAACGTCGTTTTCAACCTTGTTTCAGTCATATCACGACGGTGCCTACATGTGCCAGAACATGAGAGTGCTCACAGTTCTTATTACCCTGGACACTGATCAGCCCAGCCAGTACAGCACCCGGTCACCCATTCAAGTATTGACCGAGCTGTGACATAAAATGGCCCAATGGGCTCCAATACCCCTCGGCCATGTCGGCTCTCAGTTATTGTCTACAGTCATGCATTGAATACGATGTACTTTTAGAACTTTGACAACACCATGTATTGTAGGTTGACAAAAAGGTGATCTAGTAGTGTTGACTGTAGTTCTATCATTTTAGAAATACATAGAAGTTGAGCCAGGTCGGCTTTTGCCAAGGCCTTAACTGATGGGAAAATTTTGCGGTGAGGTTCTGGTAGACATAATCAAATCAAGTAGTTTGATCTTGGAAATACTGATCAAAGTCAATCATCTTCAACAATTATCTGGTCTATTCTAACTTAATTGCATATGGAACAAGATCTTATACACCTGAACATATAGAATTTGACCTTTTAACTTAGAGAATAGGTCAAGGTCAGTGATATTCAATAGACTTCAGGTTCAGGCATACATGGTATAAATTTGGACAAGGTAGATATACTCCTTCATGAAATATTGTACTAAATAGAATCTGATCTGTAGAAAATAGGTCAAGGTCAGTCATCTTCAGCACACCTCTGGGCCATCGCCAGATGTATACATAGTATTAATTTGGAAAGCCTAGTAGCTACATTTCTTCATGTTATATCATAATTCAAAACATTTCATATCAGTATATGACCTTGAAAAAATAGATCAAGGTCAGTCAACTGGAATAGGCTTCTAGGCAATCACCAATTGCATATTTAATATGGATTTGGAGACCTTAGCTTTAATCTTTAAATAATGTATAGCAAATAATAGAATTTGACCTTGATAAAATAGGCCACGGTCAGTCATTTTCAATAAGCTTCTCACCTTTCACCAGATGCATAAGTGGTATGAATTTCAATGCCTGGCTCAACCCTCACAATTGGCCACAGCATTCAGCAATTGCCGAGGTAATCCATTCACTTCAGCAATTTTTAACATGGTGCTAAATGGGAGTTATTTTGATGCCATGTGATGTTTTCCGAATTGTGAGAGATGCTGGCTATAATCCTTCTTGAGAAACCGTGTCCACAGACAGACAGACAGATGAAGCAACGATGACAATACCATTCGGGCACATTTGCCCGAGGGGTAACAAGGCCAGATAAGTGATGCAGATTTCATTTGAAATCGACCAGGCTTGAGATACCAACTTTTCTAAAGCCACTAGCTAGTAGACAAAATACTTCTAATAAAACCAAAAGAAGTAAATTAGCTGATAGTTCCAACATTAACCCATGAAGAACATAAAAGACAAAATATGACCTTTGCATTTCACCTTTAAGCAGTGAATCACAGATTTGACAGACATAATGTGCAATCGTATGAATATACAGTGAACCCTCATTATAATGAAATTCATTACATTGTCAGAACACCATTCCAATTTGGTCTTTTTTGAGCATGTTGAGATCAGTTAAACTAAAGTATGTCAATGATACATGTGGCTCGCAGACACCATATCAAAAGCATATATTAAAATCTGATTTCATCATCCTTTTATTTGACAGGTTGCTCCTCTGTGGCGTTGCAATGCAGTCTAGGAGTCGCTTATTGTGAAGTTGAAAGGAAATTTACACTATAAAGAAATGAGTCTGGAAGAGTACAGCTCTCAAGTTCTGTCGATTTGACATAATGTTTCAAAATTCTTGGGACAGTCTCCGGCTGAGAATCTCAACTCTCAAATAGCAGATTATCCACACTGTGACAGTCTCCGGCTGAGGATCTCAACTCTCAAATAGCAGATCATCCACACTGCGATGGCATTGGTTTTGTGCTTGGATTATTCACCACCATGAGGACAAGTGTACTGTAGCATGGGTTATTCTGTGAAGAAATATATATCATATCAACATGCAATTAATAAAATTTCTCACATATCTCGTATGCATTTAGAGAAGGAATTCACTGCAACATCACCAATTTAGATCCTTCATTCTTAGCAGTTAGGACGAACTAATTAACACTGCGGCCTACATTGGAGAGAGAGAGAGAATTGAAATTCGTTAGGTGGAATCTAGTTTACATAATAAAACCTAATAATAATTACAAGATAACATGTTTTATTTCAGCATGTCTTGAGATTACTTAGACTTTATGAAAGTGCAGATTATTTACCTGTAAATTTCCAAATAAAATTTTGGAGTCACCGATTTTCAGCTACCAGCACCAAGATCTCCATACTACAAGGCATCGTCGACTGACAGATCAAGTGATGCAATATTTACTCCTACCTGCAAATGGAATAAAACTTTGAAAGTAATTTCAGTTGTATGTCCTCATTTGTCCTTATGATGAGCACCCATTAATTGAATCAATCTACTAACTTTCAATCACCACCAAATTTTGCTACTAATTCTGATCAGTCACTCTAATAAATTGTATCACCTCTTAAAGTGTAACTGTGGTACTTCTGTAAGTTTACATCATATTCAAGATAATCTTCCAAATTATTGAATTTATACCCTGTTTCTTGTTTTACGACTTTAAATTTGACAATTTCAAAGTTGTTGATGTTATTGTAGTGCACAGCGCCACAAGCATATCGCAACTTGCGACGTTATTATGGAACGATTATCCATCTCACAACGCAACATTGTTAATCTGTTCCATTCTCTGCACTGCCTCGACATCAAGCAGACTGTGCATGAGGACACTCAATTTATGACGTCAAAAAGGGGCAGTGAAGATTTCTCCCACTGTAGAAAGTTGCCTTTGAACCCTCTGAGCCATAAAATAACAGAATGTTGGGAAAGATGTTTTATTATTCACATCGTTAACTTGAATATGAGGTGCACTTACACAAGTACCACAGTTACACTTTAATGTAGGAGAAACTGCGATCAGTCTTCTGCTTCTGGTCAGCTGCATATTGTACTGAACCATGAGTATTGATCAACACTTTCAGCAAAGTTATTTCCCTTGACAAAGGCAGGAGTTCTCTAAAAATTCACATTCCAAATCAAATTTAACAAGAGCCTGTAGGGCTTCAAAACTTGCCCACACATTTGACCAGAATTAATATTTGCAATCTCAAATGAGAAAGGCATAAAGTAAATTGTAGACTCACAGATTTATGCCTACAAGATCAAGGTACCGGTAGTGATATACCTGAGGTTTGTCATGATCCAGATTATTTTTATCACAGTGATCTCCTTGGACATTTTGACCTCAAAATGAAAAGGGTTCCTATTTGCCCCATGTCTAAGGATAGGCGTATAAAGAGAGCAACTGGACAATTCTGTGCTTCAGTGATTAGTATGTTTAAGAGGCAGGTACAATAATTTTAAACACAACGATAATGTACACAGTATTTCAGCACTTCAAAAATGACCGACAGGAATGTCAAGGACAAATAGCTTAACTTGCTTTTCACATCTCATACTTTAGCAAGCATTTCTAATCCAAACCCCCTAGCCTGGCCTCTGTGATCATTACCTGAGTGAAGAAAGTGTAAGAAATGCAAAAGTACACAGGTTGTCTTGAAGAAGGCAAGAGCAGACAAGACTGCCTGATAAAACATGATCTGTATTGTCTGAGATCTGTGACAGGTCGTAGAGAAATCTGAAAACAAACGATGAAAAATTAGATTCGATCGGCATAGTCTAGATAGAATCTATGACACATCATAGAGAAATCTGCAACAAAACAGATGAACAGCAGATATACGATCTGCATATTCTGGGGCCTGTGACAGGTCAAAGAGAAATCTGAAACCAAACAGTAGATATGATCTGCATAGTCTGGGATCTGTGACTGACCATGGAGAAATCTGAAGCCCAACAGAAGAAACAGTAGATAAATGATCTGCTGAAGCCAAACAGATGAAACAGTAGATAAACGATCTGCATAGTCTGTGATGTGTGACAGGACATACAGAAATCTGAAACCAAACAGATGAAAAAGTAGATACAATGGGATCTGTGACTGTTTGGGATATGTGACAGGTCAAAGAGAAATCTGAAACCAGAGAGACGAAACAGTAGATATGATCTGCTTTGTCTGGGTTCTGTGACAGTCCATAGAGAAATCTGAAATAAAAGAGATGTAACATTAGATATGATCTGCAATATCTTGGATCTGTGACAGGTCAAAAAGAAATCTGAAACTAACAGATGAAACATTCTCCAAAGAGATGAAACAGTAGATATGATCTGCATTGGCTGAGTACTGTGACAGGTCATAGAGAAATCTGAAATCAAAGAGATGTAACATTAGATATGATCTGCAATATCTTGGATCTGTGACAGGTCAAAAAGAAATCTGAAACCAACAGAAGAAACCGTACATACGGTCTGCAATGTCTGGGTACTATAACCAGTCACAGAGAAATCTGAAACCAGAGAGACGAAACAGTAGATATGATCTGCTTTGTCTGGGTTCTGTGACAGTCCATAGAGAAATCTGAAATCAAAGAGATGTAACATTAGATATGATCTGCAATATCTTGGATCTGTGCCAGGTCAAAAAGAAATCTGAAACCAACAGAAGAAACAGTACATACGGTCTGCAATGTCTGGGTACTATAACCAGTCACAGAGAAATCTGAAACCAAAGAGATGAAACAGTAGATATCATCTGCCTAGTCTGGGTACTGTGACAGGTCCTAGGGAAATCTGAAATCAAAGAAATGTAACATTAGATATGATCTGCAATATCTTGGATCTGTGACGGGTCAAAAAGAAATCTGAAACTAACAGATGAAACATTCTCCAAAGAGATGAAACAGTAGATATGATCTGCATTGGCTGAGTACTGTGACAGGTCATAGGCAAATCTGAAACAAACCGATGAAGCAGTAGATATGATCTGCATTGTCTGGGCACTGTGACAGGTCAAAAGGTCAACAGTCAAGTAATCACTCGGCTTGAAGATCAGGAAAATGAGAATGTTTATCAGCAGTATATTTCAATTCAGGGCTGTGGAATGTGACCAAACTTCATGTATACCGTCATAGCAAACATATTCATTTTGAGATGTGATCTCTCCGGTTCTAGAATATGCATTCTGTCTTTCGGATATTCCGAGCTCCTGTTGATTCTGAGGTCAAAAGTTCAACAGTTGCTGTATTCCTAAACAAGCCAGTGCTCTATTTTGGGAAAGCTAATTGTTTCATTACCAAATTAATGTGTTTGTTTTGCTGGCGCATATTGAAGCCAATTTTGTCTCTTGTTATAGTGCTGTCTTTACTGATGATACTTCACTCAGTCACATTGATCTATCTTCCTAATGCTGAGCATCAATGAAGGAAGCAACAAGTTCCAATTTTTAAGTGTTAGATATGACTCGACCAGAGATTGATCATAGGACCTCCCACTTGTGAGGAGGATGCTCTAACCACTAGACCGTTGCAGTGCAGTGAAATGAAGAGGCTGTTACTTACATGGGCATTGTAGGCGGTACAGACTCATATGTGAAGAGAACTCACTGAGGTCGACTTACAATGGCTGCAAAACATGTACAGAGAAAAGTAACATTTAGCATTCAGATTTATTTCCTTTTTTTTTTACATAGAAACACGAGTGAGAAGATTATTTTAGTGTTACTCAAGCACCATACAGCCTGCATGGTCACGCTTTCATCTCCTGGTCATCAACCTAATATATTCTGAAAGATTAAATGATCATAGACTGGTAGAGTTAAAGATCTCATCAGTCTTAAAGAATAACTTTTTTGACAAACTGATAGTCTAATACAGATTTAAACTACATTTAGATGATAGATTACACTTGTCTCAATGATGAAATCCACCATGAAAATAGATTCTTGCTATTCTCCCCTGACTGATGAGGATCTGGAATTGAGATTGCTGATGGATTTTCAGGAAAGGTTTCCTTGTTTCTTCTTGCACAGAAAAATATGAGGGAACAGCAAGATAAATCTTCTTAGTTCAGCAGTTCTGAGAACGATAAATTTAAATTTCATTTATTTTTGCAGTCCATGTACAAGTTCTACTCACAGGCATAATGGTTAACACTATCAGAATACCCACTATGAAGCTCACAAGTGTCTTCAACCTGAGAATGCACTGAACCTGCAAGACAATGATATTTATTTTATCATGTTTAAGGCAACAGTATCTCTTTCTAGGTCCATTTTATAATTTATCATTATCAAATGTGAATTTGACAAAACATTTATAAAACAAGATTTGAAATTGGTTATAGGTTATGCATATGTAGATTTATTGGTATCTACTTATTTATAACTCAAAAAGTCACAACATTAATTTTTGAAAATTTTGAACAGATCACTACTGGAATCCTATATATTTCAAATAATAAAAAAATGAGGCTACCCAAAAATTGCTAAATATTTTTGATAGGATGGTTACATCAAACAATCTTATATAACAATGGCCCTACTCTGGTGAAGGTGTAATCAGATCTACATATTGCCAGTTCATGGCATAACTACAAATTTGCTTGTGACATTGTCCAGACATGCCTTATTTGTGGATCATCTGTCAGAATATTTCTAACATTATGCTTCTGACCAGATTGCATTATCCTGGGTGACAGGTCATGACAGTCATTACAGGAACTCATTCGTGATATTTGTGACATTATGCTTATGTATTTGGATATAGACTGGTTGCCTCCCCTGTATATCCACACAGAAGACAGGTCATGACCAGCATCGTTGATTCAGAATTCTGTCTGGATATAGACTCATTCTACACATTTCAGAATGTATCGTGTCCCAATAAACACCCCTGACCTGGAGAATGAACAGGCAGCGAAACGAATGCTGGCATAACCGGTCTACTGTATGGGCATACAGGGGATGTAACCCCTGATTTGGATTCTCCATTCTCGGGACAGATGTCTATCTTGCCTAATATACGCTAGGAGATTATACGAGAAGTTCAG
>JAVTVY010034633.1:0-15508 GCA_036873755.1 Hanleya hanleyi | reverse complement strand
GTTTTTCAATATCCACATACATTCAACGCCAGAGTTCTTAGAAATAGTGGCGCAATACCTTTCCCAAAATGCTTTTACCCCCTGAAGGGCCCTCGTTAATAGGGTTGAAAGAAGTTTGGTGGTGCAGCTTCTAGAACCAGCTATGAATCTAGCTTTGTATGGTGATTTATGCATTTTGGGAGTCCAGTATATTTTTGGTATGTCGTTATGATTGGTTATTATCAAGCCATCTGTTGGAAAATGATTTGACAACCAGTAGTAAACAAGAGCCTAAGGGGTTTCAGTATACGCCCGTATAGTCAGTTGGCCAGAAGTGGAAAAGATAGTTTTCGTTACCCTCTTTCCCTGCATACCTACAACCTTTTCTGGTGTGTAGAGGTGGCCCATGCACACATGTTCCGACCAGTTTTCAACATGCAGGCGTGTACGTTTGGTTTCAGGGCGTTAAAATGGCATTATTTTGAAAAAAAATCATCAATTCAAAAAACAATCATTCGTAACTTTTCTATTTTCTTAACAAATTAAATTGTACATGATTACTTGTAAGAAAAACGTGGTGTTCATCCGAACTATATATCTGACGCACTGACAAAAGGGGTCGAGAAATTAGGCCAAATATTTGTTTTTTACTTTTTCCATCCTATGAAATATCTATCACACTGACATTACTTCTCAACCGATAGCTTCGTTAGCATATTAACATTTGTGCCACTTATCAGGCTACCGATTGCTAATAAAACGATCGGAACATTTAGTTTAGTTTCATAAAAATACCGTAAAATGTTACCCACCTCCAAAATCTGAGAAAAACGAATATTTTACAAAAAATTATTCTAAACTCTTTTATTATTTTAATAGAATAAGCTAACTGTTTTCCTTATTGCAAGTGGTTGGAGTGATATGGTCGCAGAATAAATTTATTCGTTTCCCATGCTGCGTATCTGACTCATCGTAAAAGATGATCAAAATTAGATTTTTTTTATTAGTTTTGTCCATGAATAACCCCCACAATGTCGCAAGATGCATCTGTGTCACATAATCTGTCTATAATATATTTTGGCAATAACCCTCCCATCATTCGCAATTACCGCGACTGGAATTTCTGGTCTAATGTCGGAGAAATAAGGTAAACTGTTACACCACCCCCTGTATTTACCACACTGGAATTTCTGGCCTAATGTCGGAGAAATAAGGTAAACTGTTAAACCACCCCCTGAACTTTAAAAAATCCTCAATTCTACGAAAATATTCATCACATTTCTATTTTGTCATGAACTAGGTTGGGCTGCTAATTATTGAAGTCGGGCCGATAATAAAGTATAACGTATAAAAAATTATAAATGCCCTCGTAATGCAGCCAAATTTCTTAACCCTATCTGGCCTGGGCGATTTGGGGTGTACCGCAGCCTGGGGGTGGAGCGGAAAGTGCCCCCCCCCCCTATATATTTTCGCTATCGCTAAGGTTAGAGGGTTGAAACTTACGACACGATATCTTTGGGTGAGGCTCTACAAGAAATTGTAAAACAATCCAAGATGGCCGCCATGATGACGTCACTCACGTCATTTTCAAAAAGAGCATGTTTGAACGATTTTTCGGCGCAAAAACTGCACGACAAATTAGTAAAAAATAATCTGATATGAAATAAAAAAAAGTTTTACCCACTTTTCCGTACAGAAAAGCAAAATTTTTGAAGAAATATGACGAAAACATCACTTTTTTGGTACCCCACATGGCCACTATTTTGAATTTACCCATGATCCTCTGCTCGTGAGGTTATGTAAATAGGCTCAAAATGCCCCCAATATGATAGCCTGTAACGTCACGAAGTTTCAGCGTTTGGCGTTCCGGAGATATCGCAGAAAGTTTGGTAGGCAGGAATTTTGCCCCCCCCCCCTCTCCCCCAGGCCTGGTAGGGTTAATGGGGGAAGGGAGCGGGAACAAATCAGGGGGTGTTTTTTTAGTGATGCTGAGACATATGGTTTCAGTAAAATGCATAGAATTGCGTTGAATGAACTTGCTGAATTTTTGCGTAATTTTTGAAGAAATATGGCGAAAGCATCACTTTTCTGGTACCCCACATGTCCGCCATTTTGAATTTACCCATGATCCTCTGCTCGTGGGGTCATGCAAATAGGCTCAAAATGACCCCAATATGGTAATCTAGAAAGTCACGGAGTTTCAGCTTTCAATGTTTGTCGTTCCGGAAGTACAAGCAAAAAACCAACAGGGGGAGGGGCGAAAGTGCCCCCCCCCAGGCCACGTAGGGTTAACTTCACAGACAGTTTATCTTAACAATATTCAGAGGAATACTCAGTTGAAGAAATATATAGTCGAATTGGATCCAAATATATATATGATAGCAAGCGTCAGATCCGACATTCAATATTCAGAATTTTCGCGTCAATAATCGAAAGACATATTTCATGTGACAGTTAGTACCAATTTCAAATGTATATTGTACCATCATTTTTGTAATCAGCTTAATTACATCTGTGGATTGTGATCGAATGCTTATTATTGAACAATTCAGCTCGATTAATTGTCATTGAATATATTAGACAAAGCAAGTCAATTTATTACATTGAGAAACAATCCCAAAAGGTATTCCGCAGTTTTCAAGCTTATGAGATGGTTCTTCGCCACATAGAGTTACATTTTGGATAACCGGTAAACAGAAAAGTTGCAAATATTTTCCTAAAATGATGGATTTTCTTCAACATTTTAAGTTATCACTGATCAAGCGATTAGGTTGAGAGGTCGTGCCATTGTGATTGTGTTTTTAACATTGGATGGAAAAAGTAAAATAAAAGTTTTTTTGCCTAATTTCGAGATTCTTTCTTTCTCTAAACCATACACATAGCTTGGATAACCGCCATTTTTGCCACAGTTATATGACATCCAATACCTTTAATTTGAGACATAATTCATCCATTTTAATATGACAATATGAAAGTTACGAATGTTTCCGTGAATTTGAGGACTTTTTGCTAAATTAATCACATTTTAACGCCCTGAAACTGAACGCACATACTTGTTAGCTGACAACCGGTGAAAAGTCATGGGCATGTGTCCTCTCCATACATTACAAAAGGTTTCAGGTTTACTGGGAAAAGGGGTAGTGAAAGACTAAATAACGCCACTTTTTCACATTTGGCCAACTGACTAGTACTTCTGGAATTACCCTGGTATAAATTTCAAGGTTGTTAATTAATGGCCTTGGTTTCAACTGATAGCTAGCAATTCAAAGAAGGATCTAAGATTTTGTGCTTATGAGAAAGTAACATTTATCACATGATATATTGAATGATAAAGTAAAACGGGCTTATCGTTTTTAACTAGATACCTTGAAACATGAGCGGAGAGTCCACATATCCCAAAATGAAATCGACAATATATATTATAATGTAAATTTCGTTAAAAACATGAGAATGTGTTGTATTGTTGGGAAAATATTACGTGTAAAACAAATTACAGTGCCAAGAAATTCATAATAATATAAATGTCCAAACCATCGCCAAGTAAACCTTACATCTACCTTTTTCTTCATTAAGTTGGTTAACAAAGGTGTGAATTACCGTACAGTACTTTAAACCAATTTCTGCAACTTCTTGTGCATAGCAGAAATTGATTTGGAGTTGTTTGTGGACTATGAAACCTTAAACTACCAGATTATTGCCAAATGTTACATTGTATATCCATCTTTCTTCTATATATCTATATATATCTTCTATATATGTGAAAAAAATCGGTTTTTATAATAATTATCATCGCATGGCAGGTTTTGAAACTAGGGTTTATCCCAACGTAGAAGACAAATCATCTAGTACCACACACTCAATACATGACCTATCCTGAACTGAGAAACCATTAGACGTACAGACGTTATTCATATCTCATCGGAGAGATCTCGCAGATGGAAATGCCAGGAAATTGTTTGTGCGTTGAACAAGGGCACCGAACGTCATTCAGAAATATGTAAAGCCTATAATTTACTGTTCATTTTATCCTTTAATCTGTTTCCGATTTTATCAGAATTGTAAAATAGCCTTCAAAGTCGCAAACGTATAACGCTTTTCGTGAATATGCATTACATTGTTACCTACATTCCCTCGAAGCGAGTCATTTCATTACTACGCAACAAAAATGAACGCAGACTTTGTTTGCAAGACATGGCAAGAGCAGGCATAGAATAAATTTTATTTCGTTGTAAGTGAAATTTTAAGTCCTGGATTGAGAAGGCAGACAGTGATTGCAATATTATGACACTTGTCTTATGTTTCTGACATATAATTGCTCGGGAAAACTTTTCACACTTTTGTAAACTGATATTGTGAAAATGACCCGAGGATGGGGAGTATATATGTAATTTTTTTTATGAAAGCATCGAACTGCCTAGAACCATAATCACCTCAATTGTGCATATTCCCTAAACACAGGTAGCATGTTCAATGATATAATATTATATTAAAATTATTTTATCATGTACTGTTAAAGCAATTTACTGTTATATGTTCAAAATAATATATTATTTTATCGAGTTCATGGATCATAACGATAAACTTCACAAATATGAATACACGATTCTGGATGTGTGCGAATAGGAATTTGTTATTACATTGCCGATATCAAAGGCCGACTAGAGCGATTTCTATTAGACAACGTTTTGCTGTAACGAAAGTGCGGAAATGCAAGCGACCCCCTGCGTTTCCCTTGCATAAATCACGGCTGATGGCATGATATATACAGTTGAAAATGAAAGTAGCATTGTGTTTACGTGTGCGGTTCACTTACCTGACTGGATTTAATATAACGCTGTAACTTTTCTAGAATGAACTACGACGATTCAGGAGACAGTCAAAGTTGAGACGCCGAAAGGGCCATGGTAACGCTGGTTTGCTTCGCTGTTGATGACATCAGTCAGGAAAGCGGAAGTATGGCACTGAATTTTGAGGTCGTCGTGTAAATCTACTAAAGATAGTTGGAGGCTGAGATTTACCAGTTAAGTCCGTTATGAATTATGGTTTGATCGTCCATAGCCATATTTTTCCAGCGAAATCCAGATAAATTGATCGAGGAGTGTTGTTAAATGACATAAATAAGAGCGCTGTTGTTTCGACGTCTGTTTCTGTCTTTATATGCAGAAGAGCGGTAGACCTATATAAGACTTGTTCCCGCTAAAACGAGGCAGTCTACCAGAAATCTCAAGTTGAGAAGTCGACAAAATATTGAGGAGAGGAAATATACGAAAGGCCGCAGAATTGATGCCGCCGCCGAACTGGGAAAGAGCCGCGACCATGCCGCCGAATTAATGCCGCCGCTGAACTGGGAAAGAGCCACCGCCAAGTTTAATAGCACACATTGACAAGTCCGGGCTACGTTTACTTCAATCCTATTTCTACCTGTGTCGACGTAATACAGTCGTGCGGGTCTAGCTCTGGAAATTAAAGTATAGACGCTTAGCGTGGACGGTTAATCTTATCTCTACCTGTTTCGACTGTATTGCACAGGTTTGCGGGTCTAGCTCCGTGAATTGACTATAGACACTTAGCGTTGACAGCGTGGCCAAACTATAACAACTGTGACCATAGTCCAGGAGCCGGTCATGACCAGACTGTGGCTGTGACCATAGTCCAGGAGCCGGTCATGACCAGACTGTGGCTGTGACCATAGTCCAGGAGCCGGTCATGACCAGACTGTGCCGGGCTGTGACCATAGTCCAGGAGCCGGTCATGACCAGACTGTGGCTGTGACCAGGCCTGATCGCGATCTAGATAAGGGTTCCGCGATACTTTCTGTATATATCTTTCTCGTATATTGGACTTCCTTTCAGGATAACTATAAGAGTTAGTACAGGTAAACGTAATTTGTAGATCAGGGATCTTCTTTTCAGAAAATGTACGCTACCGCGATCTGAATCATGTACACCTGCCCATAGAATTATATGTCGATATTGTGTTAATTGGTTTTGGTAGCCAATACAGGTCTTCCTTTTCAACCTCCTCGATCCAAACAAGCTGAAAGGTTGAATCGAACTCCCTCGTTGGCCAGATTAGTGCACGAGTGCGTTCTCGGTATCCTGACAGTTTGTTGTGTGGACCTTGCGCACTCCCTTAAGGAGCGTTAACCATTGTTATATTGGTGAGAGATTATGAAGCGTGCCGGTGAGCGTTAACCATTGTTATATTGGTGAGAGATTATGAAGCGTGCCGGTGAGCGTTAACCATTGTTATATTGGTGAGAGATTATGAAGCGTGCCGGTGAGCGTTAACCATTGTTATATTGGTGAGAGATTATGAAGCGTGCCGGTGAGCGTTAACCATTGTTATATTGGTGAGAGATTATGAAGCGTGCCGGTGAGCGTTAACCATTGTTATATTGGTGAGAGATTATGAACCGTGCCGGTGAGCGTTAACCATTGTTATATTGGTGAGAGATTATGAAGCGTGCCGGTGAGCGTGCCATTGTTATATTGGTGAGAGATTATGAAGCGTGCCAGTGAGCGTTAACCATGGTGAGTTATATTGGTGAGAGATTATGAACCGTGCCGGTGAGCGTTAACCATTGTTATATTGGTGAGAGATTATGAAGCGTGCCGGTGAGCGTTAACCATTGTTATATTGGTGAGAGATTATGAACCGTGCCGGTGAGCGTTAACCATTGTTATATTGGTGAGAGATTATGAAGCGTGCCGGTGAGCGTTAACCATTGTTATATTGGTGAGAGATTATGAAGCGTGCCGGTGAGCGTTAACCATTGTTATATTGGTGAGAGATGATGAACCGTGCCGGTGAGCGTTAACCATTGTTATATTGGTGAGAGATGATGAACCGTGCCGGTGAGCGTTAACCATTGTTATATTGCTGAGGTATGTAAGAGCTGGAAAAATTGAGGCCATCTGGCGATTAAAAAGCAACCAACTGACTTCACAAGAAAGCCTCCATCGGCACCGCGCATTCTGATTAGAATACCGAGACTTGGTATCTCCTTAACGATTCTATTGTAGCTGTTCATGTGAAATCTATGAAGTGATAATACTTCCCCTAGCAGTTACCGACAGTTGCTGAAGTAAACAATTTTGACACTTTCTTACTGTTCTACTCATGGGTTATTGTTTTAAAATATAATCAGGTCCGAAAACAAATTTAATAGCAAGTATAAATTAAGAAAGAATCATCCAATACAAACCATTTCATAATTCTTCCAAGACAAAACATGTTTTTGATGATGTCATAATATCTACTTTTGGATTATTGACGCGGTAATTCTTTTGTGGTGGACGGCTGATAGTGCACGTCTTAAACGAAGGTAAAAGTGAACTGAAGTTTTGTTATAAATGTTGCCGTGGAACATCTTGTTACGAGACATATGGCTTGGTGTTTGGTGTAAATGAAATTAAACAGAATTGTAAATCAACGGTTGCAGCATGCAAGCGATGAAAATAATATACAAAAGGAGGTATTTTTGTAGCCTAATCTTAGTGGTGCATAATGCTTGATTTTAGTATCATCGAGTGAAAGTTTCAAAGTGAAAGAATCTTGGTGTGGAACTGTTAACATAATGACAGCAACAGCACAGGCTTGGTACAACCGTAAAATCAATATTCCATTGTTTATTGTAGTTGAAGATAAGATACTTCGACAGACGATGAGGGCGAAAACATCCCCCATATACAGTACCCCTCAGGACCGTGGCTGGGCCTGGGTTGTGCTGGTTGCAGCCGCATTCAATTTTTTCGTTGTTATTGGATTTAGCTTGGGGTCAGGTGTCTATGTTGCCGAAGTTATTACCAATTGGAATGTAAACAAGGCAGACGCTGCCTTACTTGGTTCCATCCTGTATGGATTAATGTTCTGCATTGGTAAGAATACTTCTACTAAAAAAATGCCGTACCTAATTGACAAAATGAGTACAAAATGAGAAAATATTCTTAAGTCAGCAGATAATATTATAAAAACTATTCTCATTTACTAGTTAAGATTAAGACATTTTTGGTGTGATACAACAACAATGTGGAGGAAAATTCATCCAGATCTGAAGAAATTTACAAAAATACTTCTGTCTCGTCGCTCAATGAAAAATGCTTACTCTTAGTTAGCAAATAATCATCATTTAAATATGTTATATCTTATTTTAATAGCTATTCTTTCAATTTCAAGCCCTTATATCATTTTGATGGGGAATGTTTTGTTACCCCTCGGGCTAGGGACACTGAAGCTTTTCAAAATATATCAATTCTCGATCATAGCCATCCACAAGGTCAGTCTTCAATGTAATCTGTATCCAATTTTACTTAACCGGGTGTAGGAAAAACATGATGTCCACGTAATGTAAAATCCCCAGTCGAACCTCAGCAATCGAATCGTTGTTAAGACATTCTCATTTTGGAATTGATTCAGATGATCTTAGACATTGATTTGAGGTTTCTGGATCCCTAGCACAGTTCCACAATACAAGAGTATTTGGGGGTGCGGGCGGTGGTAACAGTGTGAAGAGTCGAAATATGGGGTCGCTATACATAACCTCATGCTTTATATAAAAATACACCAAGGTGTGAAACGCACTTTGGATGAAACGAGAAATAACACGGTTCACCTCTAAACAAAATAATCAGCATATTCTACAATTGGCACTCTATATATTCCCGTCGTTAAATTAGTAAATTTGTGCAATTTTATACCTTTGTCGGGCGATTCAAAATCCAACCTAACTGTCCATTCATCTCGGCACAGCGAGATGATGGCCTGCTTCTTTCTCAATTCTGATTGGTCACCTGATCAGTGTGTGACTCTCTTGCCGGAGGCGTGTCCCGACTGACCAATCAGAATTGAGAAAGAAGCGGGTCATCATCTCGCTGTGACGGTATGAATGGACAGTTAGGTTGGATTTTCGAATCGCCCGACAAAAATATAAACTTGTACAAATTGGTGTATTTTATATAAAGCATGCGGTTATGTGTAGAGACCCCATATTTCGACACTTCACACTATTACCACCGTCCACACCCCCAAATCTATTGTTGTGAGGGCCTGTGATCCCGGGCAGGCCTCCAAAGCTCGAAAATGTTTCGCATAACATAATAATTCATAATCAATTCTATAAGTTGGTGAAAAAAAAACAGCAAAAAAGATAATTCCTTGCACCAAAATTCAAGCTTTTAAAATGAACTATTCGACAAAAACATCAAAAGCTACACATAAATTTACGACAGGATTAGTCGGGCGATCACAAGTGAGCACAGGTGAGCCCCACATGTCTTATGTACCACTCGATGATTAATTGATCAAGTAATCAACTTTCTTCAAATATTATTGAAAATTCAGTAAGATTTGAACTTGGCTATACCTCACTTATATTATCTTGTTTGAAGGAACTAACGGTCGTAAATTAAAGTAAATCGTTGGGAAGTTTTTGCTCGTTTTCTCTGCTAAATCTTTGACCTTTTTTATAGATTGGTCTTCTAATAACGTCTATGCAAGTTTTGAGCGAAAAGTCATGAAATTTGGTAACAATACCGTACATATGAAAATAAATAACTGTACGTCAGGTGTTCTAAATGTTCCCCTGTTTCAAAGGTATCCATGCTTTTATATGAAGGGGTCGGGTTTGAAATTAAACCAATTGGCGAAGAATTATTCTGTGTAAAAAATATTTTATAAAAATATGAAAGCTCAAATGCTTTTGATGAAAGCGTTAGAAGTTACTAGGAAGGATATTTGAAGGCTAAATTTTCACAAGGCGGTTCATTTGAGTTCAAATAGCTCAGTTGTAGTGAACAAAGGAACACCATATTCTAAATCCCTGAATGATTAGCTTTCAACAGATATGTAAATTTATGTGGTGAGTTTATTTATCGTAATTTAATTCAGCAAGAACTGGTATTGATAATCTTGTCCCTCTGGATTCTGAAACCTCAAAACACCATGATTTCTTTTCTCGATCTTCTTACATATTCCACCATGGAAATATATGCAGTTGTAATGATTCATATATATTCATCAGAATACTAGTACATAATTTGATATATATGTATTTATGGGTAGTTTTCGTTTTAAGAATTTGTGACTTTGCGCAATGGATGCCCGATTTGACGCCTTACTACTATTAATTGTGACGCCCCTCTAAAGACAACGACTATAGCCATTAATTATGACGCCCCCTCTAAAGACAACGACTATAACCATTAATTATGATGCCCCTTCTAAAGACAACGACTATAACCGGCCATCGATTTCTCTTTGTATATCTGAGAGTCTAAGTAGTTGTCCAGTTCGTGAAAGTATAGTTGAACTTATTGTGTACTTGTCTTCCCGCGACATTCAGGTCCCATTGTAACGTTCGTATCCACTAAGACTTCTAACAGAATCACGGTGATGTTTGGGGGTCTTCTCTCAGCTTTGGGCATGCTGGCGTCCGCCAACGTCACACAGATGACTGCACTTTATTTCACGTTCGGTGTTATGGGAGGTAAATGAATTTTATACTTCTTTATAGCAATAGTAGGATCATAATTAGTAGGGCATTGTTCGAGTTCAACTGTCGATAGTTTGGCCACCACGTATATGTCTGTGAGATTTGCGCCCCTTTAGAAACTGCTTTAGCGCTAGGCGGTTTTTGGCAGATGAGCGATCGCCATGATTTATTTGAATGTAATCATGTTTGTACGTGATTAGTCCTATTATTTTGTTTCATCAATTGGAGAAAATCAAACTGTGCAAATGAGAACGTAGAACACAAGGCTATTCTATGAATAACAACTTCTTTATTGCTGTGGAACTGACGTTTCGTTGGAGATACTTCCAACTTTTCTAAATGCTTATCAAAGAAAAACTGAGAATGTAGAAGATACAATGCACAACAGGAGCCTGTTGACGAGGGCCTGTGACAGGAGCCTGTTGACCAGGGACTGTGACAGGAACCTGTTGACCAGGGCTTGTGACAGGAGCCTGTTGACGAGGGCCTGTGACAGGAGCCTGTTGGCCAGGGCCTCTGACAGGAGCCTGTTGACCAGGGCCTGTGACAGGAGCCTGTTGACGAGGGCCTGTGACAGGAGCCTGTTGACCAGGGCCTGTGACAGGAGCCTGTTGACCACGACAGGAACCTGTTGACCAGGCTGTGACAGGAGGAGGGCCTGTTGACCAGGGCCTGTGACAGGAGCCTGTTGAGGGCCTGTGGCAGGAGCCTGCTGACGAGGGCCTGTTGACCAGGAGCCTGTTGACGAGGGCCTGGACAGAGCCTGTTGACCAGGGCCTGTGACAGGGACCTGTTGACGAGGGCCTGTGACAGGAGCCTGTTGACCAGGGCCTGTGACAGGAGCCTGTTCACGAGGGCCTGTGACAGGAGCCTGTTGACGAGGGCCTGTGACAGGAGCCTGTTGACGAGGGCCTGTGACAGGAGCCTGTTGGCCAGGGCCTCTGACAGGAGCCTGTTGACCAGGGCCTGTGACAGGAGCCTGTTGACGAGGGCCTGTGACAGGAGCCTGTTGACCATGGCCTGTAACATGAGCCTGTTGACGAGGGCCTGTGACAGGAGCCTGTTGACCAGGGCCTGTGACAGGAGCCTGTTGACCATGGCCTGTAACATGAGCCTGTTGACGAGGGCCTGTGACAGGAGCCTGTTGACCAGGGCCTGTGACAGGAGCCTGTTCACGAGGGCCTGTGGCAGGAGCCTGTTGACGAGGGCCTGTGACAGGAGCCTGTTGACCAGGGCATGTGACGGGAGCCTGCTGACCACGGCCTGTAACAGGAGCCTGTTGACCAGGGCCTGCGACAGGAGCCCGCTGACCAGGGCCTGTAACAGGAGCCTGTTGACCAGGGCATGTGACGGGAGCCTGCTGACCAGGGCCTGTAATAGAAACCTGTTGACCAGGGCCTGGGGAAGGGGGCTGTTGACCAGGGCCTGTAACAGGAGCCTGTTGACCAGGGCCTGTAACAAGAGCCTGTTGACCAGGGCCTGTAACATGAGCTTGTTGACCAGGGCCTGTAACGGGAGCCTGTTGACCAGGGCCTATATCAGGAGCCTGTTGACCAGGGCCTGTAACAGGGGCCTGTTGACCAGGGCCTGTAACAGCAGCTTGTTGACCAGGGCCTGTAACAGGAACCTGTTGACCAGGGCCTTTAACAGGAGCCTGTCCTGTAACAGGAGCCTATTGACCAGGGCCTGTAAAAGGAGCCTGTTGGCCAGGGCCTGTAACAGGAGCCAGCTGACCAGGGCCCGTGCTTTTGGGTACCGGTACCAGATTATATCAATGAGACGAGGTAATTAATTGTTGCCTTAGAATATTATCTATATAAATATACATATATATTCTTCCTAACAGGGATCGGTAATGGAATGATCGTCTTGCAGTCCGTAGTCATGGTAAATTTATATTTCAAGAAATACAGAGGAATAGCATCCGGAGTGACATTTGCTGGTGGAGGAATTGGTCTGATTGTAGGGCCTTTGCTCGAGAGGGGACTCATCGCTTACTACGGCTGGCAGCCTTCATTGTACGTTGTAGCCGGGATTTACTTGAACACCTGTGTTTCGGGAGCCTTATTCCGTCCGGTCACGCTCCCTCCAAAAGAAATAACTCGAAAAAGTCCTGACAATATCAGTAACGCCGATCACAGAGAAAGCTTTCTTTTAAACAAACTTTTCATTATGTTTTGTATCAGCACATTCATCTGGGGTCTCGGTGTCACTGTTCCAATAATAATGGGACCCGATTTTTATGACAGCTCTGGTATGAATTGGCCTCAAATTAACATTCTCCTGTCCTGTTTTGGAGCTGGAAACCTGGTCGGTCGTATACTTGGCGGCGTAATATGCAACGTCAACAGCTGGGACAAACTGACGATATATTTTGTCGCAGCTGCTGTTGTTGGTACAAACATTGCGCTGTTTGTAATTATCAGAAATTTCGTCTTTTACATTATTCTGGCTAGCTTACATGGAGCTACCTTTGGTGCCTTCGTCGTCGCCCACGTTGTCGCCTCTGCAACGATCGTGGAACCACGAAAGATCGAAAAAGCTATAACAGCGTCATTTTTCGCGAACGGAGTTGCTCTCGTCATGGGACCGCCATTAGCTGGTAAGATTTATGATTATTCATAATTAGGTCAAAATATACTGGTTCTTGCATCCGGTTTCCACAGTTTCTCTTGCACATTCATCGGAAAATTCATTAAACAGAAGTTTATAATAATGTTACATTGCAAAAAGGGCGATAACTCACGGTAATGTTACCAGGCTCGAAGCTAGCCATGAGTCCACGTGACATTAAAACATTTTTGAAACACTTCACTTTATCAAAGCAATTGAAAGATACCGGCTCACTGATAAGAAGTCATCTGTTGCCACAGGCAAATATACTGACTGCATTATATCTAAACGACCAAGTGATTGTTTGTAACCAGCCAAGCTTTTGTTGTGACTGTTCATCTGGACATCTTAGATGGCATGACCCCACGATCCTTAACACATGTAACAGCGGCTTGAGCGGTATTATACACGATCCTTAACACATGTAACAGCGGCTTGAGCGGTATTATACACGACCCTTAACACATGTAACAGCGGCTTGAGCGGTATTATACACGACCCTTAACACATGTAACAGCGGCTTGAGCGGTATTAAACACGACCCTTAACACATGTAACAGCGGCTTGAGCGGTATTAAACACGACCCTTAACACATGTAACAGCGGCTTGAGCGGTATTATAACAAACACGACCATTAACACATGTAACAGCGGCTTGAGCGGTATTAAACACGATCCTTAACACATGTAACAGCGGCTTGAGCGGTATTATAACAAACACGACCATTAACACATGTAACAGCGGCTTGAGCGGTATTATAACAAACACGACCCTTAACACATGTAACAGCGGCTTGAGCGGTATTATACACGACCCTTAACACATGTAACAGCGGCTTGAGCGGTATTATAATAAAACAATAATTCACATTGTGAATACATGAACAGCGGCTTGAGCGGTATTAAACACGACCCTTAACACATGTAACAGCGGCTTGAGCGGTATTAAACACGATCCTTAACATGTAACAGCGCCGGAGCGGTATTATACACGACCCAACACATGTAACAGCGGCTTGAGCGGTATTATACACGACCCTTAACACATGTAACAGCGGCTTGAGCGGTATTAAACAATAACTCAACACATGTAACAGCGGCTTGAGCGGTATTAAACACGGATCTCCTTAACACATGTAACAGCGGCTTGAGCGAAAAGAGGCATGACCCAACACATGTACAGTGCTTGAGCGTATTTGAGCAACATATCCTTCACTCTATATGTAATAGCGGTTTGAAGCGTACAGCCACCGGACCTTGGTTACAGCATAGCGGCTTGCTTTTATTAGTGCGCGCGACGACCCCTTAACACATGTAACAGCGGCTTGAGCGGTAGCTATAACAAACACGACCATTAACACATGTACTGGAAGCGGCTTGAGCGGTATTAAACACGACCCTTAACACATGTAACAGCGGCTTGAGCGGTATTAAACACGATCCTTAACACATGTAACAGCGGCTTGAGCGGTATTAAACACGATCCTTAACACATGTAACAGCGGCTTGAGCGGTATTAAACACGACCCTTAACACATGTAACAGCGGCTTGAGCGGTATTAAACACGACCCTTAACACATGTAACAGCGGCTTGAGCGGTATTAAACACGACCCTTAACACATGTAACAGCGGCTTGAGCGGTATTAAACACGATCCTTAACACATGTAACAGCGGCTTGAGCGGTATTATACACGACCCTTAACACATGTAACAGCGGCTTGAGCGGTATTATACACGACCCTTAACACATGTAACAGCGGCTTGAGCGGTATTAAACACGACCCTTAACACATGTAACAGCGGCTTGAGCGGTATTATACACGACCCTTAACACATGTAACAGCGGCTTGAGCGGTATTATACACGACCCTTAACACATGTAACAGCGGCTTGAGCGGTATTATACACGACCCTTAACACATGTAACAGCGGCTTGAGCGGTATTATACACGACCCTTAACACATGTAACAGCGGCTTGAGCGGTATTATAAAGCACGACCCTTAACACATGTACAGCGGCTTGAGCGGTATAAACACGACCCTTAACACATGTAACAGCGGCTTGAGCGGTATTATACACGACCCTTAACACATGTAACAGCGGCTTGAGCGGTATTATACACGACCCTTAACACATGTAACAGCGGCTTGAGCGGTATTATACACGACCCTTAACACATGTAACAGCGGCTTGAGCGGTATTAAACACGACCATTAACACATGTAACAGCGGCTTGAGCGGTATTAAACACGACCATTAACACATGTAACAGCGGCTTGAGCGGTATTAAACACGACCCTTAACACATGTAACAGCGGCTTGAGCGGTATTAAACACGACCCTTAACACATGTAACAGCGGCTTGAGCGATATTAAACACGATCCTTAACACATGTAACAGCGGCTTGAGCGGTATTAA
>JAVTVY010034632.1:0-14120 GCA_036873755.1 Hanleya hanleyi | reverse complement strand
AGATGAATGTAAAAAATTGCCGAACTGTGAAGGCCGACCCTGGCCGACCTTATTTGGCAAAATTTTATCTGGCTATTTGGTGAACGGGTCTGTAATACATTTGTGCGTTGCTTGTTTAACTACATGTATCTAAAGTTTTGTGATATAAAGTCAATATTGTCAGTTCGGTACATGACAGAGAATTGAGGGTTTCTGGGAAACACAAGGTTAAGTGATCGATTCCGATAAACGACAATCCTCTGCTCACGTGAACCACCATGTAGTTTTTTACCTCCGTCGATCAGACGGAGGTCTAGGAGCGCAGCGTGAAATCTCCCGCCAAATAATTGTCATATGGGGAACCCACGACTCGTGTGATTTCCAATAGGGATCGCCATGGTTCCCGACGAAATTTTGAACACAAATTTTGGACACAAATGAATGCTTACGTCACAAAAGGTGTGTATCCTTTGCAGCGCTTCCACCGGGTCTCTTTATTCGAGGGTACTAAATTTTTTTGCTACGCGCTGGTAGTCTTACCAGAAGATTGAACATGGCCGCTTGTACAGATGGACGATGCGATTTTTTGCCGGTAAGTTTTTTGGGGCTATTTTATGTCATTACAACACAAATAGTCCAAGTTGATGCATATCAAATGCACGGACTGATATCGGCAAGGCTAGTTTTGTGTAAGAGTACATAACTTCCAGCAGATCCTTTGTCAGTTATATTTCGTGAGTCTTACACCAAATCTTTGCCCTGATAATCCACCGGCCTGGTTGTTTAAAAAGAACTATTCTAAATTTTGCTGATAAATTCGATTCCCTTTGGGGCGGGGTATTTATTTGGGTCCTGCTAAACACCGCCCGGAACTGCCCGGGACCGCCCGGGTGCCGCCCGAGACCGCCCGGCGGTCGCCCGGGGCCGTCCGGAAATCGCCCGGCACCACACAGGTTCGAAGGTTCAACTTGACATTCTGTATTATTTTCTTTTGTGGATCATTCCACGTTTAACACTTAACAATGTGGCTTCCCATTTTTTTACAATTCATAGTCGGAAGATGGAAAGCTCGACATCGCTCCTGTATTCCCGCATTCCAACTCACAAAATTTTGAGTAAAAAGATGGAAAGCTCTACATTGCTCCCGTATTCCAGCTTTATGTAATTTGAAAGTAAGATGGAAAGCTGGAACTGGACACTTTTTCTGTTGATATATAGAATTTAAATTTCGCAAAGTTCAGCGTTTAGCTTTTTCACCAAATTTATATATTTGGTTTATAATATTCGATATTTATCAATAAATTAAATCAGAAAATGACAACATGAATTCCACGGTTACGGCATCATGATCTGGTTTTAATCTTCAGAGCACCCATTAGTGAAAATATGTAGTCGAGATTTCTATTGCTTAGAATTGAGGTATATTACAGCATGTTCATCATGTTTATAATTTATTAGAAAAATAATTCGCGTCTTCTGTTTTATATAGTTATATTTCCGAAGATATATGTTAGGAACAGAGGAAAAAAGGCATGATAATATTCGGCTAAGAATTCAGCCGTAACGCGGTCTCTTTTGCGGGTAAGCGTAGTTTTCCGTGGAATTCATAACAAACGTAACACGTTAGTCGTATAATGACAATACGACCTTCAAACCGGGGATAGCGCTGAATCTTAACAGTCTGTATGACATTGGTGGCCCCGGGCGGTAAGATTATGTCCCGGGCGGTTCCGGTCGGTCCCGGGCACTATTCAGATCATGATGCTATCTGTGCAGTTATTCAAAGAAATTAGCCATTCCATCATCTTTCAATACACGAGAACACTCCTAATTATTCCACGCGTCACTACATAGTGATAACGTTTGTACTTGTGTGGAACTTCCTCTTAAATAATATGGAATATGCAGACATGGAAAGATCGTAGTCTATCTTTTGATCATGTTCATCAAGTAATGTCTGAAGTGTGGTTTTCCCAGTATTATAATGTTCATATGAATAAATCGTTAACATTTCCTCTCTTTGCGATTCAATAGTTGTCAATCTGCAAATCTACCGAATCCCACAAAGTATCTTCACACCACATTTTAGAATCTATCAAACCGTTCTAAGTTTACCTCCACATCCCCTTTTTGCATACGCACGCTACCGTACCGCTTGGATTCCATCTCCTCTGTAAAGAGCTACCATGGCTAGACTCCCCTAACCTGTTGCCTCGACGGAGGTCTTTGCGCTCATTCAGCGCTTGTTTCTGATGTGATGGCGACGACTGAATTCACATCTTTCCACTTCCCGTGCCGGGTAGATCAGCTCAAGTAAAATTAAAACTTCTTTGAACTTGTAGTACTCGATTTCTGATTGCGGGTTGATTCTACGTCAATAATCAAAATATCTTATAAAGTAGACAGTACCAATCCCGAACAGGCACAAAGAGATAAGCGGTCATGAAATCAGTAATCCGATCAAATAGAAGCTGATATGTTCAACAATTTAATGTTTAAAAAATGCCATACCATTTTGTTTATACATAAGGAACAGAATTGAATGAGAAAACAAGATTTGAAATGTTTATTTTTTCTACTCGGAGAGCTGTGAGACGACCGTCATAAAAGTTTAGGTCATATCCCCTCGTATGCAATGGTTTAACGAATATTTCAAATAATTTTTTTAATTGCTATTTAAAGGCATTTACATAATACCATTGGGCATGTTAGGATATTTGGTATGTATTAATATACTAAACGCTTTTAAGACAAAAGTGAAAAATAGCTGTAAAATGAATAAAATTTGCATGTTTCATTTTTAACTGTTTGAATTTTGTAGCACAAAGTCTACAATGTCTTTTCGGTACAGGTCAGATAATCAGGGGGTTCTCTTTGCAAAACGACGGACATAGTAATTTCCATCACTAGGAAGAGCCAGATTTCATGTGTACAAATATTGGCAAGATTTGCATTTTTATAGTACACAAGTTGTATTAGGAGATGAGTGGTGCATAGGTTAATATTTGACTATCTTGCATGTTGGGTGATCTTCAACTCACATTTAACGATCACCCTAGAGAAATGTTTCTCAGTTCAATATTCGGGTCATAGTTTGTCCCGGCATTCTATTCACAATTAATATGACTTGTTGATCTTGTGCCCCATGTGAGGAAAACCACTGTCAAATGAATTATATTCCTACGAAGTAGGCTACAGATCGCAAATTGTCCGGTAATGAGTGAGTCAGTCAGTCCATCCGAATCCTTTCGTCGGCAAAATAAGGAGAACCGTTGACATTATAACCTTGATTTTTGGCATGAACGAGCATTAGGGCATTGTTACCAGCTAGTTCTGATCTGAAATAATTCTGATTAAAATTAGATTTATAATTAACACTTCAGTATATTGTTATATATATGTAAGCTGTAGCCTGTAACGTGTATCCTATTTCACATCCAAACATGTCATCATTGCCAAGAAAACTGTGGTTCGTTTTGCTCCAGCGTTTTATCGCATTTAATGAGTAGGCCTATCAGTTACTCTCCGGCTAAAAATATCCTACTGCATATACCCTCAAAAATTCAGCGCTGTTTGCACAACGAAGCTGAGGTGGTTTAATGTTTATCAATGAAGAAAATCACCGATCAACTGCCATAGAATATAATGTGAAACAAGGAAACCGGAATAGTACATTCATCAGATTGCCGACACCCAAAATGTGTTGTCTCATATATCTAGATAACAACGTGATGTAGAGACGCTATTTATTCGTCTTTGTACCGGTTATGCTCAGGAGAATCACATAGAATCATTAGTATCTTGTGCATAGAAGGTGTTGGTCTCGAGTTGAATTACCGTAAACTACATAAATGCTACCTTTCTATTCTATAGTAATATATATAAAAATTTGGTGTATTGTTGGGAAAATAATGTGATTCAAAAAGTTGTTTTGATCCTGGACAAGGGCACTAAAAACCACTAAAGAGATGTAGATGTATTTTCACACGTAAAGCTTGAAATCTAGTGAACCTATATTATTCAAACTGTTTCCTTTAAAAAAAAATGTAAAATTAAATCGGTGATCGTTATTTATTTTGGAATGAAGGCGCATTAGGAGACTGTTACCAACAAGTTCTGAGCTGACCTATTTTTGATGGAAATTTCTGGTGATTTTTTGATGAAAATCAGTGGCGATTCTGCCTTGGGCGGTGCCCATCTTAATATAGGCAGGATTTCAACTGGGGGTGGGGGTTTCCAAGAGTTCAGTTCGCGTTCGAGTCCTAATGCCTACTGTACTTCGTAGGTCCTGTGACGTTAGTCACACTGCTTATGTTATATAGTTTTAATACTCAATATCTGATTTTTCATTTGAAAAAAAATGGGAAATTTTTTTTTGGAAAAATTAACGCCAAGTTATAATGTCAATTGTTATTGAAAGTCTGATAGAGCAAAATCTATACTATCATCCATAAATCTTTGTTTAGGAAAAGCCATTTTAGAAATAAAAATCCTTTTTCAATAAACTGAACAGTGCTATGTAGCTATTAGTGTCGTGTTATGAGGAAAGATAATACAGAGTACTAGGAATCATACGCTGTATCGCTTGACTCAGCCGGTGACTCTCAACATACATTCAGCTATATAGGCCAGATGGACACATTTTGCTGTAAAAATCAAACCATGCTTAAACACTCAATTTATTTCTGTGTTAGAGATCAACGGCGCCAACAGTTACCTCGAAGTTCGCCTTTCTTTATTGTCGAGCGAACGGTGTCGAGATTCTCTACCTTGTTTCTGATTCAGCTTTGTTCGGGGCGTACCACAGGGGCTCGTTACTGTTGTTAATTCGTTAAATAGGTTGAGTACAGGGGGGTCGAGGTCGGTCTTTTATTACCGACCTCGACCCTCCCCCCTCCCCATAATCAACCTATTTAACCAATTAACAACGGTAACGAGCCCCTGTGGGGCGTACGAGGAAAAGACGACCGGCTCGGCAGGACTGCCCGATAGTTTGACAGCTGACTGAATGTGTAAACGGTAGATTACCAAAGGATATGTGACGACAATACGGGAATAACTCCCTTGTGTGAGATGGTAATCAAGCTGAATTTGTTTTTCAGTCCAGACCCTGCCAAATCAGATTTTTCTAGATGTTTACATACTGAAAAATTGCGATGCTCCGTTGTAAAAAAAATGGAGATATGATTGATCAAAGTGTGCTCCTCGGCCTGATTTGGTATTTTCGAGGCATTAATGGCGAGGATTTTCTCTTATAGCAAAAATATGACACCTCAAACCAAAATAATTCTGTCATACAACATATTAGAAAGTTTGTTTTGGTTTGAGGTGTCATATTTTTACTACACGAGAAAACCCTTCATGAAAATGCCCCAAAATACCAAAATAAGCCCGGAAGCACATTTTGATCAATCATATCTCCATTTTCATTCAACTGAACATCTCGGGTTTTTTTCGAAGGGGATATTTCAGTATGCAAACGTCAAGAAAATCTTATATGGCAGGGTTTAGAGTGGAAAAAATCGGCTTTATTACCATAACACACAAAGGAGTTTTTCGCATGTTAACGTCAGATATCCTTTCTCAATTCGGGCACGGATTACGTATAACCATGTAACAGATTCACTTACACGTGAAATGCATGTACTAAAACTAACATCAAATTTAATTGCAAGAGCGTAGACAACGGGGGGCTTGGGGGGCTTCAGTCCCCCCAAATTTTGACGACCGGCAAAAAATAAACAAACAAACAAACGAAAAAAGAAAGAAAGAAAGAAAAAGAAAGCTAACATAGCACAGAAGATCACGTATATTATTGAATCATTACATGAGAAGTAAACTTACCACTGCCAGTGCATACCATTAGGCCTAAAATAAGATTGCAATTGATTAGTGACCTAATCCATAGATTGACGATCTCGGGCTCAAATCTTTTGCGATCGTCTCCGTGAATGGAATAGTGTGCTCCAATTCCAATCAAATACTGCCTATATGGGCGAAAAACATCAAACCTTCAGCTGAGCATAATTTTTCGTAAATTTTTCACTATCAAGTTGTTTTGTTTCTCAATTGAGATCCCGGTCATTTGTTCAGTATTTCTTTATTCACAAACAAGAGATACGAAAACTCAACTACTGTTCATATAGGAACTCGAGAAATAAACCTACTGTCTGTCCCATATAATAAATCCCAGACGTTTTCGGTGATATTTCGGAGACAATTTATCGTACAACATTGAAAATTTCAACAGTATATCAACTAAAAAACATTAATTTTATTCCTGTCTGTCATTAGAACCTGTTGAGAATTGACGAAAATCACCGATACCATGTTATTTTGGGGCCACCATGACTTGATCTGCCATGATCTGCCTTTGACATGCAGGCATGATATATGACGTCAAAAATATAACTTCCCATCAAAAATATATATCCCATCTAATTTCATTTTTCGCGATTTATGGAGAACCACTGAAAGAATTTTGGTGATACTTTGAAATATATTTAGTATTTTTTATCTACTGTGTGCAGTGAAGTTTCAATGCTGTTCGATAAACAATCTAGCCCCAGAACTCACTTTAGCTGAGAAAGTGACCTCTGGCGTTCTGGGTTCGGAAACGGAAATGTCGCATCTGTTTGTTTACTTTCTTATTTGTTCTACTTTTTGTGTGTGTTTGTACTCTGTCCCAAATGAGATGCCCAGTACAATAAAGAATCTTATCTTATCGTGCGCACAATTAATTTTCGGCGGAACCAATCTCGAATTCGTCTATTTCCGTATTGACGGAAATTAGCCCAGTTGCTGAGTTCTGGAGATAGATTGCTATTATTCAACTAAACATAGAAATAGTTTTATATAATTTGAATGAACTATGTTCGTTCGGTTAAAATTAACTTCAATTCACAATAAAATGCGATCAGATCGTTCGATTACCAAAGGTACTATTTCGTAGCCGGCTCACTACTTGATCGCCATAAGCTCCCCACGTTCTATGTGAGAGACTAAGTTTCGCCAATACGGAAATAGCCGAACGTGAGATTGGTCCGATAAATTGCCGGAGACATATCGCCGAAAACGTCTGAGATATATTATCCGGGACAGACAGTAGACATGGAGTCACTATTTAATAACTGGTGTAAATATGGTAAATATGGATAAGTTTTCCTACTATTCCAAGTCCGACAACTGCAGGTAGAAAATAGCCTAGTTATCATCGAAGTAGTATGTAACATGTCTTAACCCGCTTTAGCGCCTCACTGCGCATGCGCAGAAAAAAAATGGGGAGGTTTTGGGGCGGTATTGGGGCGGTGTGCGCAGGAGTGTTGTGCGCAGGTATGACGTCACTTCCGGTTTGGGTGAATGTGGCGTCACCTTGGGGGCATGTATTTCTCCGCGGTGATGCGGTCTGGTGGTGATGCGGTCTGCCTCCGCGGACCGAAAGTAGTCCCAAACCCGTGGATTTTCGTGGAAGTGTTCGGCAATCTGTAGGGACCGCTAGTGGGCCGATGGGGTCGAGTGAGGTATCAAAGTGAAGCTTAGGTGAAGGGGCATCTAATGGGCTGGGTGTGGGGTTGACATATCGGCCTTCTGCGCATGCGCGGCGGCCGAAGGGTATGAAAATAGCCTTTTTGGAGCTAGGGGAGCTCCTAATGGACCGATGGGGTCGAGTGAGGTATCAAAGTGAAGCATATGTGAAGGGGCATCTGATAGGCTGGGCGCGGGGTTGAACTATCGTAATTCTGCGCATGCGCGGAGGCCCAAGGGTATGGAAATAGTCGTTTTGGAGCTAGGGAAGCCCCTAATGGACCAATGGGGTCGAGTGAGGTATCGATGTGAAGCATTCGTGAAGGGGCATCTGATGGGCTGGGTGTGGGGTTGAAATATCGGCATTCTGCGCATGCGCGGTGGCCCAAGGGTATGGAAATAGCGGTTTTGGAGCTAGGGGAGTCCCTAATGGGCCAATGGAGTCGTATGAGGTATCAAAGTGAAGCATTCGTGAAGGGGCATCTGATGGACTGGGCGTGGGGTTGAAATATCGGCATTCTGCGCATGCGCGGTGACCCAAGGGTATGGAAATAGACGTTTTGGAGCTAGGGGAGCCCCTAATGGTCCAATGGGGTCGAGTGAGGTATCAAAGTGAAGGTGAGTTGAAGGGGCATCTAATGGACTGGGTGTGGGGTTGACATATCGGCCTTCTGCGCATGCGCGGTGGCCGAAGGGTATGAAAATAGCCTTTTTGGAGCTAGGGGAGCCCCTAGTGGACCGATGGGGTCGAGTGGGGTATCAATGTGAAGCATTCATGAAGGGGCATCTAATGGACTGGGTGTGGGGTTGAAATAGCGGCATTCTGCGCATGCGCGGCGGCCCAAGGGTATGCAAATAGCCGTGTTGGAGCTAGGGGAGCTACTAATGGTCCAATGGGGTCGAGTGAGGTATCAAAGTGAAGCCTAGGTGAAGAGGCATTCAGGCAATGGGGTGGGTGCATGTAAAGTTTTTCCTGAAAAAAAAAAAAACGGAAAACGGACTTTATCGAAAAACCTGGGAAAATGCCTATATGGGGTATGAGGGGTATATAGGTCGACGGGCTTAACGGGGCTTGTCTATCAATAGAGTTATCTCCCCCTAGTTCCAGGGTGGGTGTATGTAAAAATTTTCCTGAAAAAATACGGAATACGGACTTTATCCTAAATTACGGGAAAATGCCTATATGGGGTATGGGAGGTATAGGACCATCCTGGGAAACGTACTTCTATACATTTGCGGTAGGGTTGTGGGGTCTCGTTTTACTCGTCTCGTCATTTAGAACATGATAGGAAGTGTCCCCGTGCGAATCGGTGAAATTTTTGAAAAAAGTCACCGAACCCCATATAGTCCCATACTGAGGGTATAGGATCAATGTTTGTCCCCCTGGGAAACGTACTTCTATACATTTGCGGTAGGGTTGCGGGGTCTCGTTTTACTCGTCTCGTCATTTAGAACATGATAGGAAGTGTCGCCGTGCGAATCGGTGAAATTTTTGAAAAAAGTCACCGAGCCCCATATAGTCCCATACTGGGGTATAGGTTCAATGTTTATCCCCCTGGGAAACGTACTTCTATACATTTGCGGTAGGGTTGTGGGGTCTCGTTTTACTCGTCTCGTCATTTAGAACACGATAGGAAGTGTTGCGGAGCGAATCGGTGAAATTTTTGAAAAAAGTCACCAAGGCCTGGGTAGGCCCATAGGCCTATACTGCATGGCTATGGGTGTATAGGGCCATACGGGGTGGACATGTTGGAGTCTAGGTGAGTCCCTGGTGGTCCAATGGGGTCGAGTGAGGTCTTATTTTGAAGCTCTCGTGCAGCAGCATCCGACTGGGCTAATGGTTCGTCCGTGTTCAATAGTCTGCGCATGCGCAGTCTGGCCGTAGTATAGATTTTGGGTGCTATGTAGGGGTGTGTTTGGGTTAGAGATGGGCTAATCACGGTTCGAATGGGTCGTGTGAGGTGTCAAAGTGAAGCTTGTGTGGGGTAGAGTCAGAATGGTGTGTTTTTGAATGCAAGTCGCGTCAATCTGCGCATGCGCAGTTGGTTGTATTAAGTAAAGTGGCCATTTTGGGGCAGTACATGAAGGTGTTTGGGGTAGAGATGGACCGCTATGGGTCCGAATGGGTCGTGGAGGGTGTCAAAGTGAAGCTTGTGTGGGGTAGAGTCAGAATGGCGTGTTTTTGAATGCAAGTCGCGTCAATCTGCGCAGGCGCAGTTGGTTGTAGTAAGTAAAGTGGCCATTTTCGGGCAGTACATGAAGGTATTTGGGATCGAGATGGGCTATTCACGGTTCGAATGCATCCTGGAAGGTGTCATCTTGTAGTTCTCGGGGTGTACATTCCGATTGGAGGGATGTTCGCGTCATCTGTGACGTCATCGGTGACGTCATCGGTACGAGTAGTAGCGAAAGTCGACATTTTCGGGCAGTACATGAAGGTATTTGGGATCGAGATGGGCTATTCACGTTTCGAATGCGTCCTGGAAGGTGTCATCTTGTAGTTCTCGGGGTGTACATTCCGATTTGAGGGATGTTCGCGTCATCTGTGACGTCATCGGTACGAGTAGTAGCGAAAGTGGACATTTTCGGGCAGTACATGAAGGTATTTGGGGTCGAGATGGGATATTCACGGTTCGAATGCGTCCTGGAAGGTGTCATCTTGTAGTTCTCGGGGTGTACATTCCGATTTGAGGGATGTTCGCGTCATCTGTGACGTCATCGGTGACGTCATCGGTACGAGTAGTAGCGAAAGTGGACATTTTCGGGCAGTACATGAAGGTATTTGGGGTCGAGATGGGCTATTCACGGTTCGAATGCGTCCTGCAAGGTGTCATCTTGTAGTTCTCGGGGTGTACATTCCGATTTGAGGGGTGTCCGCGTCATCTGTGACGTCATTGATGACGTCATCGGTACGAGTAATAGCGAAAGTGGACATTTTGGGCAGTACATGAAGGTATTTGGGGTCGAGATGGGCTATTCCTTAGGCGAATGCGTCCTGGAAGGTGTCATTTTGTAGTTCTCGGGGTGTACATTCCGAATTGAGGCATGTCCGAAGTCATCTGTGACGTCATCGATGACGTCATCAGTAGGAGTATTAGCGAAAGTGAGCCTTTTGGGCAGTGCAGGAAGGTATTTGGTGTAGAGATGGACCATCCGCGTTGCGAATGCGTCGTGTGGGGTATCATGTTGTAGCTCTCGGAGTATAGACCCTGATTTCAGGGATATTTATAGCATCTGTGACGTCATTGGTGACGTCATTAGTACAAATTGTAGCGAAAGTGGGCCTTTTTTAGCAGTGAAGGATGTTATTTGGTGTAGAGATGGACCATCCGCGGTCCAAATGGACCGTGTGAGGTGTCATCTTGTAGCAACACCCACCAACACCATTCTTAATGCTTCAACGCCCTGGTGAAATAGCTCAGAAGCTCTGATATTCCATGGAATTGTCACTAATTCTTCGAAATGCGGTGATGCCCGTCAACGCCCGTCGTTACACCTTAACACTCTAACATAACGCCATGATATAGACCAGAGAGAGAACAGCAACAGCAACAACAACAAGGATGACACATGAGAGAACAACAACAACAACAAGTTTTTTTCATATAGTTTATTCTCCCCAATGTTACATCATACCCACGCTGCTGGGGAGCCGCGTTGGGTATATTTACAATTCAAGAAGATTCTTATCCAATCAGAGGCCACCATTTGCATGTTTCATATTCGTTCCTGTCCGTTAGATGTATTCTTGTCCAATCAGAAGTCTCCATTTCAGAAAGTGCCATCTGAACCGTTTATTCTAATCATCGTCAGGCAGGCCAGGATACCGTTGAGGCAACATATCCTCAGATAGTTGTTTGCACATTCTGAGTATCTATCAGTGCATGGGTGAATACTTTCATCCGATGGAGGTGGTGGTCAGTTTAACCACGAAGAACGCAACATTGGTCATTATCTCCACTATCCACTTGGTGTTACAATTCAAGAAGACTTGTCCAATCAGAGACCACCATTTGCATCTGTCATATTCGTTCCTGTCCGTTAGATGTATTCTTGTCCAATCAGAAGTCTTCATTTCGGAAAGTTCCATCTTCGGCCATGTTCGCTTTGAACCGTTTATTCTAATCATCATCGGGCAGCCCAGGATACCGTTGAGGCAACATATCCTCAGATAGTTGCTTGTGCATTCTGAGTATCTATCAGTGCCTGGGTGAATACATTCACCCGATGGGTTGGTCGGTCAGCTTGGTCACGAAGAACGTAACATTGGTCACACTGTCCACTGTCCACTGTCCACTTGGTGTTGGGGCGTTGCAACCGGGCCCATTCCAAGGGATCCACGGTGTTCAGTTTCTCCAGCATCGTCTCTAGCGACACTCGGTTAATGATGGTAAACGGTTGGTCAAATACCTGGATGTTACTGCTCGGGTAAAAGTACCGGACTTGGACTGTCTCTTTATGCTGCAGCACATAACCAAACGCCAGATTCAATTTGAAGGCCGTAGTTTGATCTTTGAAGATGGCTTCTACGTAGCTACGTAGACGGGCGAGGTAGGTCAGTCGGAAATTGTAGATATCTTGAATAGGGCGATGACGGTGGAAACAGTGCCGTATCATGGACCAATGGCGCCGATAGATGTCACTCACTGGATGGGCGCCTTGTAAGAGATCGCTAGGAACATTTATGGGCTCGTCCAGAAAATGTTCGATGTTGTCAGGCGTATGACTCGAAACCGTAACGGTGGGGTCCGGCTGGATATCCAGGCTCTGAACTGTGGGTATAGACGGGCTCTCCTTCATCGCATCACCAGTGGCATTCGTCTCCCCGGCTCATCTTCACTAGGTCTGACCTTCCGCGGCTCCTCTTCAGTAGGAAGTTGTCGCACATGCCATGGTACCGGGGCATGAATCAACCGTTGGTGTCGCAGCAACTGACTGCGTCGTTTGAAGAGTTGACCACAACCGTTACATTGTTCCGTCACGCCCTCGTGGAATGAGCGTTCGTGGCACAGTAAATGATCCTCCCGATTGAATGACCGTGCGCAGGTTGTACAAGTATACCGAGCATCGTTGTGGGTGGAGGCCTCGTGGCGTCGTAAATTATCTAGACGAGTAAACAGCTTCTGGCAAGTTGTGCAAGTGAACATCTTGGTGGTTGACAGAGCGTCTGATGAAACGTCCAGGCCGCTTCCCTTTTATAGCACGCTAGCTGGTGATCTATTTTAGCACACTCAGTTCAACTATCCCCAAGTCGAGGGCCGAGCCGTGACATCTTCGGTAACATCCGTGTCTCTTCGATCACCTCCGTACCGTCAACGATCAACATGTAGACATATAGAGTATGTACGGCATGTTATGGTATTCATCAGTGCATGAGTGACGCATTCAGCCGATGGAGGTGGTCGGTCAGCTTGGTAACGAAAAACGTAACATTGGTCACACTCTCCACTGTCCACTTGGTGTTGGGGCGTTGTTGTTGGGCCCATTCCAAGGGATCCACGGTGTCCAGTATCTCCAGCATCGTCTCTAGTGACCCCCGGTTAATGATGGTGAGCGGTTGGTCAAACACATGGCTGTTATTACTGGCATAATAATACCGTAACTGGTCCGTCTTTTTGTGACGTAAGATGTACCCGAAAGCGACATTCAATTTGAAGGCCTTAGTTTGATCTTTGAAGATAGCTTCCACGTAGCTGCGTAGACGGGTGCGGTCGGTCAGTGGGAAATTGTAGATATCTGGAATGGGGCGATCACGGTGGAAAATGTGCCGTATCATGGGCCATTGGCGCCGATCGATGTCATTCACTGGATGGGCGTCCTGTAACAGATCGCTGGGAATATCCACTGCATCTTCCAGAAAATGTCCGATGTCGTCAGGCGTATGACTGGCAACAGCAATGCTAAGGACTGGCTGGATATCTAGGCTCTTCTGAACTGTGGGTATAGGCGGGCTCTCCGTGATCGCATCACCAGTGGCGTTCGTGTCCCCGGGCTTATCTTCACTGGGTCTCACCTTCCGCGGCTCCTCTTCAGTAGGAAGTTGTCGCCCAAACCGTAGAGACGGACCATGAATCAACCGCTGATGCCGTCTTAACTGACTGGGTCGTTTGAAGAGGTGACCACATTCATTACATTGTTCCTTCGCGCCCTCGTGGAGTGAGCGTTCGTGTCGCAGTAAATGATCCTCCCGATTAAATGACTGTGCGCAGGTTATACAAGTATATAGTGTACCGTTGTGGATGGAGGAATCGTGGCGTCGCAAATCTTCTGGGCAAGTAAACTGCTTCTGGCAAGTTGTGCAAGTGAACATCTTGGTGGTTGACAGAGTGTCTGATGAAATGGCCAGGCCGCTTCCCTTTTATAGCACGCTAGCTGGTAATCTATTTTTAGCACACTCTACCCCAAGTCGAGGATCGAGACTGAATCGCTTCTGATTGGACGAGAGCTCTGTGACGGATTTTAAATACTCGCTTCTGTTTGGTGTACGTCGCTAAAGGTGACCGGAACTGACCTTTGACCCCGGCGCGCGCAGTGTAAAGGTTTCCACATTTGCATATGACCTTTGACCCCGGCGCGCGCGGTGTAAAGGTTTCCACCACGGTGCGGTGGAAACCTTT
>JAVTVY010034631.1:0-15143 GCA_036873755.1 Hanleya hanleyi | reverse complement strand
ATCATTTTCGCAGTTTATAAATAGATCCACTCTCCACTTAATCTATATAACTAAATAAAGTCAGAAAATATTCTCCCATATTCTTATAGATAGTTTTATTCTCACCCACCTTCCTTTCTCTGTCCGTCAATTATTTTGGGCAATTAAACTCTCCATATATATTTTTAAACCATTCATCGAGGGATGTCGTTTTTATTGAAATGGCCTTATGCCACCGACTGTACGGGCACGTATACAACATGTGAAACATCTAGGGAGTAATACATTTACAATATATTACATGTAGAATAGTCAAACAATGATTGTTCAGAACAATGTGAGATACTGACCATAAAACAAGAGCACGCACTCTCAACATTTGCGGTTGCGCACGCACTCGCAAATGTTAGATTTAACATTCAGAGTATTGGAGGAAGGAAAGCATTTAGAAAGTGTTGTTTCACCACCTTTAAGTGTTGGATTCAACAGCTTATAATGATAAACAGTGGTGAATACAACACTTTCCAAATGCTTTCCGTCCTCCAATAGTCTCGATGGTAAATTTAACATTTGCGTTTTGAGAGTGTGGAATTGGAATGTGTACACATATATCTGTTTTCAAATATTCAGTGAAGGACATTATGTACTAGGGTCGATACTCGGGGACGACAGATGTGATTGTAAAACTCATATGCATTGATTTGTTCTTACCCATGTCTTGAGTGTCCGAAAAGTCTGTCTACAATGCATTTTTCTTCAATCTGGGCAAAATCCATACCTTGTATTCAGTGGTCAGACTCTGTGGCTTAGGTGATCATGTTCATTTGTTCATCTTTAACATTTAAATACATGTACCCATTCATCCGTCTCTTCGGCTATCTTCACCCTAACAGTATCTCCCACTCCTCTCGGCATCTGACCATCCGACCCGGCGAAATAACAACCTCTGGTCAACTTCGTATTGGCGTCAAACGATGTGTCCGAAATAAATTACAATATTGTCTATCTGAATCATTGTTGCCAATGTTACAGACACAGTGGCTGGTTGTTGGGGTAAGGAATTGAACTAAATATCTGTTCTACTTCTTTTTCAGCTAAATGGAAAAAGACGTTGCTAGCCTTGGTGGGAAAGTAACTTTCAGCACACTACCAGAACCGGAACAAAAAACATTTGACGGACAAGTATTTCCGCTTATATTGACCCCAATCAACGGACATTTCCCCGACACCATCACCGTCCTGAACTGGCTTAAGGAGAAGGAGGTTGAATTGAAAGATCTTCTGCTGAAATATGGGGTCATCCTCTTTCGTGGGTTCCCGGTCAAGGAGCCGATCGACTTTGACAAGTTTGTGAGAGCGTTGCAGTTCGAGGCGTTCCCTTATGTGGGCGGCGCAGCACCGAGAAACATGGTGGTCGGTGACGTGTTCACAACGAACGAAGCCCCACCCGAGAAACACATTACCTTCCACCACGAAGTTGCCCAAGCTCCGAAGTACCCGAAGACAATTTTCTTCTATTGCCAGCGCCCATCCAACGACCGAGGTCAAACTGGCATTGTCCTGTCTAATGTGGTCTACAGGAAAATCGTAGAAAAGGATCCCGATTTTGTGAGGGAATTGGAGGAGAAGGGAGTCCGATATATCCGGGTTCTTCCCGACGGAGACGACAATTCTTCCGCTATCGGACGGGGCTGGCAGTCGACGTACCTCACCTCTGACAAAGAAGAAGCCGAGCGCAGGGCCAGCGAACAAGGAACCTCGTACGAATGGCTTCCCGATGGTTGTATGAAAACAATAACTCAGGTGATGCCCGCCACTCGCGTGGACAAAAGAACCGACAAAAAGATGTGGTTTAATTCAATTGATGACGCCTATAGGAGCTACACTGACAGTCGTAATATCCGCGAAAAGTCCGTATGCTTCCCCGACGGTACGTACATGAATGAAGAGAAAATGAACTTGATGGCGAACGTTTTGGAGGAAAACGCGGTGGACTTCCTCTGGCAACCCGCAGATGTTATGATGGTGGACAACATCCAGGCTCTTCACGCACGACGACCATTTACTCCTCCACGGCGTGTGTTTGCTTGGCTTTGTATCTAAGCCCTTTGTATATATCCTCTGGTTTAACGAAACAATTGTTTAGGGGGATGGGATGGGGGTTGAGGGATAGGTTCTCGCGTTCTGATGTGAATTTCTAGCGGACAGTTTTCGTATGTCTTCTTATTTTCTTATTTTGCTATTTTAGGAACTCCGACGGGTTAATGGGTCTGGATAGGTCTGATCTCAGTCTTTTAACTACACTGGGATCGGATTTATGAAGATTCTTCAGCGGTGAGTAGTAATTGGTCTTGGAAAAAATAGGCATTTCCGATAGTTCCTTATCACCGGAAGTCAGGGTCGGAGCCCAGTTTGGTCACTATACTGGCTTCGGAGATTTGTCTTCCCATAGTGTATTAACTTGTTTCTAAAGTATTCTCCCATTATATTGTTTATTTAGCGAAAGAGAAAGATTGCTGTTTAGATTTGGCGTGGATAGCAACAGAGCAAAATAAAAAAATTAAGTGGATAAGTGCATAAGACTGTGAATGGCCTGTCGTGATACACCCTCCTTGTGGTTTTCGACATGTGTGTGTGTGGGGGTGAGGTTGTGGGATGAGTACACATTCCATTTCAGTTACAACTGGAGCTTGCCGTGACGTTTCCACTCCGCCCACAGCTTCAAGTTCGGCGTTATCTGTAACGACCATACTCAGGCAAAAGAAGATGATAGGAGAATGTACGATTTGATAATTAAATTATGTTAAAGTTACATATCATGAACATGGTAATTGAATCCAAGTCTTCTTTACAAAAATGAAGTTAAATGGACAGTTTTTTTGTAGAAGTATATTTGTATTCTCAACCAAAAAGATTACGATTTTGTCACGGCTGAAGGATACCTTACACCAGAATGTTCTCTTATGTGAAGTCACACTGTAAATATCATTGCACTATAATAACGAGAAGACACAATGGATATATTAAAACCTATATATTCGTTCAGTCATTCATGCAAGACGGGGCTGTATTATTTTGTATATTCTTCGAAACCGTTGACATAGCTCATTAATATATTTCTCTCAACTATCACACATATGTACATAAAGATATATAAAGATTTGTATTTTTTGTGAAATATTTGTGTTGTGGTGATTTGTTCCAAAAACGCTTTGCTTGTAGTATAGTAACGTGAGGCATACTTGAATTTATTCGCAGAAAACGTCATAGGTGACGTCATCACAGGGTATATCTTGTAGCTGTACAGCGGCTTTGCTCAAAGCGCATAATGCGGTGAATCGTCTCCACTGAACCACTGTTCTATGGATGGGTGTGTTTTTGTTACCGAGAATTACCGCAATATCCTGCCCTTGAGGGAAGATACATCATCCGTGTCGAAAAATTCTGCACATCTGCAGTTGGAGAATAGGATAATATTGGTGTTTATGCGTGCCCACTTTTTATGCAGGGCATTGAGGATCACGGATGAGGTTTATAGACCGACATATTAAGATATCAAGTGTTTTCTCGAATTTGCATTGTATGAACTATTGACCTCTCGATGCCTTTGAGAAGTGGAGTGAAAATAGCGTAAATGAAGGCGCTATTCAATCAAAAAGGCCCATTAACCCTACGCGAAAAAAAAAAATTCTTGCATTTAGTTTAAGACTGTTATGTGTGGATCAATTTTGCGTATTATCCTTTAGTTCCGTTTCTTTCATAAACGACTATGCTCTTGTAGATCAGGATCATTGACCTCGGTCCAAATGCAAGGGTGTCGTTAGGGTGGAGTCCTTGGATGCGAACGACGCCTTGTCTGCTCTCCAACATAGGAGAATAACATACGACTGGGCTCTCTAATAAGTACTAATTGGAAACGATCCCCTCTTAAGAAATTCTGGCGTCGTCCATGAATTGATAACCCACCGTATCAGTTTGCCACATCGAAGGAAATTTCCGGCCCTTATCAACACCGTAAAGCTCTGATGTTAATTCTTGCCAACACAGAATGAGACGATAATGCCGTATACGGGTAGCCATAATAATAATTTATTAGGAAACTACCCCTTTACATCGGGGGCATCAAAGTCGGGGTTATCTTTGATGCGTCCATCTGGAGTAAGATATTTTAAAAATTATCTTCGATAAAATAATTATCATAATGTTACCTGTAAACTAGTAAACAATGATAGTATAAAAGAAGATCCTTTACTTCATACTATACTATATTATAAACGAATACCTTTTCCTTAAAAACACCATATCCCAATTGTTAGAATAAATATCATTAGGTTACGTATAAACTAATACACCCGGATAATAAAAAACTGTAAAAATGAGCCTTTCTTAGTATCCAGGCTTCTCTAAAATAAGTCTTCATAACGTTATCTGAAATTACATGAAATTACATAATGGGCATCAATCGCTCCGTTTGGAATAAATCATATAAAACATATCCTACATGTTAAAATAATAACCGTAAAGATGCCTATAAACGAATGAACAATGATAGTTAAAACTATAGAATTAGACCCTTTCTTAAGGTCCAGGCGTCTCTAATAAAAGTGTTAATAGCATGATCTAATATGTCAACGTATATATTTGTCTCAGAACAATTGTCTCCGTAGAGGGTACATAATTTGGAGGTGTCGTCAGCATTTATAAAACTATCCCATGAATGAGCTGGGTCAAGTTGTTCGAATGCAAACTTCAGAGACTCGAACATACTATTTCTGAAATCTGCTAGGATTGGACAGTACAGAGTGAAGTGACATAAATCCTCCCTGGAATCGTGACATAAACGACAAACATCAGACTCGGACCGATTCCATCTAACCTGGTCGGCTTGGAGACCAAGGGTGCTGCTTCTGGCTCTAAATTTAAGTGATGTTTCATAAAAATCATTGCACTTTTGCACATATTTCGCGGTACCGGGGGATTTTTTAAACTTTGTATAGAGTGACATGGTGGACTTTGAATTTATTCCAGTTCGCCATTTCTTTTTTGACTCTGACCTACATATATATTCTCAAATGCCATATATAAAATCAGTTGTTTTTTTAACTTGAATAATCTGCGTATCGCTAGACGCTATTTCCTTCTGTCGTCCATGTAAAGCGTCACACTTTTTCAATCGGTCAGTAAGATAAGCATTGTAGCCAGTCAAAATCAGCACATCTATGTCAGAAGCGTTGTAGAGAAGGGAAATGCCCGGAAGTGAAATGTTTTAATTTGCTACTCATAAGTCTATAAGCCAAACAGTCCAGCCATCGCTTTGCTCGTTTGTTGAGTTTCCTTGAAGCTCCCGGGTGGTGTATCCGTAACACAATCGGCGTTGTGGATGGTATTGGATTGCCCTGCATTCTTCCAGGCTTCGCATGCAGCTACTGGCACATCCCAGGACAGAATCCGCGACCACACCTTCTCCAACCCGCTCGGGCATTCTCAAACAGGGAGGTAACTCATGGACCAGATTGAATCCTACAACAAATAGAACTTTCGGTATCATTGGCTGTGGACTAAATATGAATCTCAATAACTCCGATACAATGATCACGGATCGTCCATTCTATGAAGACGCCGTGCGATCTCGATATTCCGATACGACTGAGGCCTTCGCAGATTGATTATTTATTAATTATATATTCTATAAACTAAGGAAAGAGAACACATGGTTCTATGTATTCCATGTATCTTCCATGCTGATGGTCCAATATTGCCGGGCGATATCCGATTATTTACCTGTAAAACTACTCTTTGGTCTTGGGACTGAGTCACTGGTACAATGGCAACGTCACAGAACATTATTGCAGAAACTTATAAAACAGGGTTATACCATCCGGCGCCTTCACTCAAAGTTTCTGAAATTTGGCGATATATATCGCATGCTGACAACAAAATAAGCGCGTGGCGCGCAGGACCTATGGCGTTACAATTTGTAACTTGTCTAATTCCGCCTAACCTTGGTCTAGCATCCGTACGAACACATGTACCTTCATGGTGTTCATATGAACAGTGGCAATGAAAGCGTGACAGATACATCTAAACAATGACTTTACAACGAAAATTATATTGATTAAGAACACAGATTTGATTTATTTGGAACATGCATATGTCTTATCGGCATCAGTGGAAAATGTTGATCGTTTCCATATATATATATATATTAATTTAGTGCCAATGATCTTATATGGAATAGGCCTTTTGTTTATGGACGCGAAAATTCTTGTATGGGCGACGGCTGAATATTGAATGCAGGACTAGACGCTTGTATAGTATTACCCTCAAAAACGGCATGGCAACAGATCTGGGAAAGGGATACAGATTTGACGAGTGGAACATGGTGAGGTATTTTCTGCATCATTGAACACTGTTTATCGCTTCTCTCTTCCAAGAAAAGACATTGTTTTCATTCATATGCTTTAATGCGTGGATATTGGTGTTTATGTGTGCGGAAATTCTTTAGTGATGGGTGGAGCATTGACAAACTATAGCTCGGCAAAAATGCGAATCCCCGCTCAAGTGATCATCAAAAAGTTATATCTCAGATTATTCGCGAAAAGTAAAAAAAAAACGCCCCCCCCCCCCCCACTACCACTCCCCCCCCCCTACTCCCACTCTCCCTTATAGTATTGTGTAGTATCGTTCATTTTGTAACATGCAAATAGTCATAAAGTATAACTTAGGGTCTTTTTCTTGCTACTTCTTTCCACACATCTCACCAAGTTCAAGCCATGCCTTCTGGCCATGGCAGCCTACAAGTTCGCCCTTTTGGAGAGTTGGACATAACCTCTCTGGACATGAAGGTGATAAGTTATGAGATAAGAAGCCGCACCTGGGAACTGGCAGAACATGAGGCAGCACCTAAAAGGTGCAACAACCCCTCAGCCAGACAGCTTTAGTCAGTGTATATTGGTACAAAATGAATGGAAAATGCATATGTAAAAAAAGCCTAAAAGATTTGGTTGAATGCAGAAGATGCATTACCAGTGGCTCGTAAAAGATTACAAGAGTTCTGAGAACCCCAACATCTCGCCTTGCGGGGTCATCCGCCGAAGGTGCAGCAGTATTGAAAGCATACAGGTAGAGCAAACAATAAGGTCTGGAATAGGTGATGTGGTACAGACAATAATGTCTGGAATAGATTATCTGGTACAGACAATAACATCAGTCCCATGGGATTACTGGCCTATAAGTTAATCCCATGTAGGATGGATAGGTCAATGCCGTTGGATTACTGCTGGATAGGCCAGTCCTGTGTAGGATTACTGCTGGATGGACCAGTCCCGTGTGTTATTACTGATGGATAGACCAGTCCTGTCTGGGATTACTGCTGGATAGATGAGTCTCGTATGGGATTAATGCTGGATAGGACAGTCCCGTGTGGGATTACTGCTGCATACGGCAATCCTGTGTGGGGTTACGGCTGGGGAGGCCAGTCCCATGTGGGATTACTGCTGGATAGGCTAAATCTGTGTGGGATTACAGCGAGATAGGTTAGTCCCATGTAGGATTATGGCTGGATAGGTCAGTGCCATGTGGGATTACTGCTGCATATTGCAGTCCACGGTCATATTACTTCTGGATAGGTCAGTCCTGTGTGAGATTACAGTCCCGTGTGGAATTAGTGCTGGATAGGCCAGTCTTATGTGGGATTACTGCTGGATAGGCCAGTCCGGTCTGGGATTACTGCTGGATAGGTCAGTCCCATGTGGCATGACTGCTGGATAGGCCAGTGCCATTTGGGATTACTGCTGGATAGGTCAGTTCTGTGTGAGATTACTGCTGGATAGGCCAGTCCCAAATTGGATTACTGCTGGATAGACCAGTCTGGTCTGGGATTACTGCTGGATAGTTGAGTTCCATTTGGGATTACTGCTGGATAGGTCAGTCCTGTGTGGCATTACTGCTGGATAGGCCAGTACCATTTGGGAATACTGCTGGATAGGTCAGTCCGGTGTGGGATTACTGTGGGAGAGCTGTGACCTAGAAAAACATGAAACATGTCCATCAAGTTTTATAATCATCCCACGAAAGGTTCAACAAACTTTCCATGTACAGATCCACATGTAAATTTTTGCCCAACAAAAACCTTATCAATAGAAACGCACAAAGTCTAAACTGCAATAATTATGACAAAAATTCATATTTAATGTCATATTTCTTAAATAGCACATGCACAGCCTCGAATCACATTGAACTTGGGTAGCAAGTGTCAAACTCATCCATTGAAAGCCGACAGCTTCAGAAAACCTTCCATGTACAGGTGTACATGTATATACATGTACATTATTATTGGCAGATTACTTAGACAAAACCCTCAAAATTTGAACAAAAATTAATATTTCATCTCCTAAATAGCACAGGGACATCCTCTAACCATAAGAAAAATGTGTACCGAGTTTCATAATCACTCAATGACAGCTGACAATTGCAGCAAACTGTAGTGCAGCTAAACGCAAAACTCAATCATTTGCCATAATTTGGAGAAAAATTAATATTTCATCTCCTAAATAGCACAGGTACATGTTCTAATAATAAGAAACATGTGTACCAAGTTTCATAATCATTCAATGACAGCTGACAACTGCAGCAAACGGTGGTGTACAGATGTACATGTACAATTCACCTAAACAGAAAACTCTATCATTTGCCATAATTTGGAGAAAAATTAATATTTCATCTCAAAAATAGCACACATACATCCTCCAATCATAAGAAACATGTGTACCAAGATTCATAATCATCCAATGACAGCTGACAACTGCAACAAACTTTCTAAGTACAGATGTACATGTGCAATTCAGGTAAACGCAAAACTCATTCATAGGGATTTTAACATTGGAGCTCCCCAGGGATAGTACCCCCAGGTGGCATACCCATCCCCATATTTTTTTCTATATTTTTTTTGTATTTTTTGTATTTTTTCTAGATTATTTTTTGAATTTGCTAAACCAAAAACCTTATCATTTCCAGGCAGGGGACACCGACACCGACGACGACATCCTCTTTCCTCCCTCACAATATCTCCCTTTACTTCATAAGGCGAGATAAAAATGTGATAAATTCATGGCGGAAGAACAAAAATATTCTGAACAAAAACAAAAGGTTTCAAGCCATTCTTGCGTTGAACCCTAATAATAATCTGAACAATAATAAAAGTCTTCCGATTTTCAGTGGGAGCCAAGTAATATAGAGTTTTTGATAGGAATACGAAGCTGCGAATCTAAAACCCCCTGGGCTCTGGGTGCCAGCTATTCACAATCTATGCAATTTGAACCATACATGTACTACTTTGAAAATATCAGGATCATCAAGCAGTCAAGTGACAAATATACAGATTATCAAAAAACTTGCAATCAGAAATGGCCACAAAGTTTTCCGTCCAATCAAAGAAACCGGCAGTCATTACTTGTCTCTTGATGTATCTATGGCGTATACCAAGCAAACTGAACACTTGAACAGTATCAAAGGATATATAGATCATCAATGATTTTACATAAATTGAAAATGGCTGCCAAGGTTTCCATCCAATCAGAGAAAACGGTTCGGTCATTCATTTTTAGTCTCTTGATATACTGATGATGTATACAAAGTCTTGCATCAAACACTTGAACAGTACCAGAGTATAGATTTTGCATAAATTAAAGATGGCAATAAAGTTTTCCACCTAATCAGAGAAATTGGCTGTCATTAATTGTAAGTTTCTTGATGTATCGATGATTTGTAATTTCATATGAAGCACTAAAATGGTATCAGATATAGATCATTAATGATTTTGCATAAATCAAAATGGTCGCCAAGATTTCCGTCCAATCAGAGCAACCAGTTCTGTCATTCATCGTAAGTCTCTTGATGCAATGATGATGTATATCAAATTTTACATCGAACACTTGAACGGTATCAAAGATAAGAGATCATTAATGATTTTGCATAAATTAAAGATGACTGCCTATCTTTTCCGTCATTCAGAGGAACTGATGTGGTTATTCATTGCGGGTCTCTTGATATATCAGTACTGTATACTAAGTTTCATATAGAACACTTAAATGGTATCAGAGATATACATCATTAAAAAAATTGCATAAATTAAAGATGGCCGCCAAGATTTCCGCCCAATCAGAGAAACCAGTTCTGTCATTCATCATGGCATCGTCTCTTGATGCATCGATGATGTTTACCAAATTTTACATCGAGCACTTGAATGGTATCAGAGATAGAGATCATTAATGATTTTGCATAAATTAAGAATGGCCGGCCATCCTTCCCGTCACTCAGAAGAACTGATATGGTTATTCATTGTAAGTCTCTTGATAGATCGATGCTGTATACCAACTTTCATATAGAACACTTCAACGGTATCAGAGAAATACATCATTAAATATTCTGCATAAATTAAAGATGGCCGCCAAGGCTTTCACCCAATCAGGGAAACTGGTTTGGTCATTCCTTTAAAGTTTTTTGAAGTATCGATAACCTATACCAAGTTTTACACTGAATAGTGAAATGGTTTCCGAGATACACAAGATTCATGGTTTCGCATAAATTAAAGATGGCCGCCAAAGTTTCCACCCAATCGGGTCCAGATTCAATAGGGTTCTGGGGCACAAGCATATGGATGTGCACAGCAAGTTGTATCGATAATCTATACCAAGTTTCACAATGAACAGCGAAATGGTTTGCGCGATACACAAGATTCATGGTTTCGCATAAATTAAAGATGGCTGCCAAAGTTTCCACCCAGTCGGGTCCAGATTCAATAGGGTTCACGGGGGTTCAATAGGGTCACGAGCACATGGATGTGCACGGCAAGTTTGGTGTGCCTAGCCTAGGGTAAGTCGTTTTAAAGATCTCTTGATAAGGAGAAAGCTGTGACGGTTTCGCATAAATTAAAGATGGCCGCCAAAGTTTCAATAGGCAGATTCAATAGGCTTGTGATTGACCACCCAACAATCCTGCATACCAAATTTGAAGCCTCTAGAAGCAACGGTTTGGCTTCTAGACCGGTCACAAGAATTGTTGACGAATTTTTTCGTGACGTTGCCATGGAAACCGCAAAATTCATCATAAATTACCTAAATTCGATAGGCTTGTGGCCGACCATCCAACAATCCTGTATACCAAATTTGAAGTCTCTAGAAACAACGGCTTGGCTTCTAGACCGGTCACAAGAATTGTTGACGACTGACGACCGGACGATCGTACGACCGAACGACCGGACGACCGACCGGACGTACTTGCCGACGACAAGACCCCACAGCCTTATAGGCTGAGGGGTAAAAAAAGTGACCACTCCCAGTTAGGAAAGTTGACAAAGTAGACACCCCCTGAAACACTAACAAAACTGAACTCCTCCCCGCGCTGAAATTCACCGCCCCTTCCAATAACTTCAACAATCCCTTCTGAATGACGACTGGCTACTCAATATCGCTTGTACAATGACAGAAGGATACGGTACAGAAGTGATCTACTATATTTTATAAGGTCAAATATCCGGCTTGGCCATCTCTTTCCTGGTCGCTCCGACCACATTTGTCATGCGGTGTACTTGACAATATAAATACGGTACATACATGACCGTACCCTTTTGTCAGTGAATTTCGTTCAACGAGTTGTAAATTTTGCGAAAACCGTCAGTTTAGTACATTTGAAACAACCCTTGGAATATTTACTTTCTAACCGTGAAGAATGTGTGAACAACCTGAATAATTGTGAAACGAGAATTGAAACAAAGCAAAAATCGCAAAAGATGACAATTTAGCTGACACGACGCATTGGTGTGTATTTACGCAAATAGACGGACATTTCCCCCGGGTACATTTATTTACTAAGAATAGTTCGGCATTCATTCAAATTGGAAGATGGTTAGGAATTCTTGGAGATACAAAGTAGACTATAAATATCGTAAATGCCTCAGGGCACTTAACGGCAACCATTGTTATTCTCTTAGTAATATTATTATACCTCATGTAAATTCGTAATGTTTTCATTGGTTGACAGCCTGTCACGTGTCATTCTACAAATCGTGATGTTCAGTGATGATGCAGTTATATCTTGCCTTACCGTTGAATAAATATCATGTACCACGGCAGAGCGTTGGACATGACATTTATTCCACGGCGACATCTGTCGGACCAAGAGTTGCCTTCCACAGTGCGCGCGCCAACATACTCCCCGAAACGAAGATGTGTCGGCCTTATGTGTATACGTCGGCCCGTTGGTGATAGAAATTGGTGAATGTGATTTGGTAATTGACTGAAATATATATGACATCTTTTGAAAAGGTACGTAAGATCACCGAGAACGTTACTCTTCCAAATTATGCGACTGAGTCGGCAAACAAGCCGAGGTCGAACAGTTGATCTTGACACGGCGTTTTGAAATCAACAACGGTCCCGCAGTGTTGAACACGACATGCTTATTTCACCGTACCATCTTAATTCACATGACTATAAAGTCCCATTTTATTCAAATATGACATTCGGTATAATAAAACAACTATTGCATGTTATAGAGTGGGACATCACGATTTGTCAGCTCTCGACAAGTGATGTACAACGAGCGCCCGTTGTACATCACTTGTCTCGAGCTGACAAATCATGATGTCCCACTCTAAAACATGCAATAATTGTATAATGCCCCACGTTACAGAATGTCGTACAAAACATTATTTCTCTCGGTTGAAGTATGAATTAGAGAGAAATTGTTTTCTCTGGTTGGTGAAATCTGTTTAGGAAATCAATTGTTTTGTTTAACAATTGAGCTTGCCCAGGGCGGTGTCTTCCTGCCCTGGGGAAGGTATTAAACAAGGTGTGTTTAATGGGATTTTCATTCAGCACGTATGACTGGGACCGTGCTGCCAAATTTTTTACAAAAATTGGAATTTAATTAGAGGAAAACGCTAATTATTATTATTGGCTGGAAATGCTGGTGGAAGGAAACGGTGATTTTTCATCTATTAGCAATATAATACGAGAAATCTGTATATATGTATTTGCATATTTACCCGTTCAATAATTAATTAATAATTAATATCACAGACTATTATTAGTTAGAGTGTTGGTGTAAGATTGTTTTGCATAGATGCTCGAAGATTTATTCATCATGAGTATTAGTATCTGTATGAGTATGAGATTTTGTACATAGGTTTTTACCTGCGGCACGCAGGTCTACGGGAGGCTCGCGTTGTTGTTGTTTTTGTTGTTCTTGTTCTTCTTGTGACTTTTTGAAATGCGCATGCGCTAAGAGAGTGTGATCTCTGCCACACTTTTCTTTTCAACCTCCAATCTCACATGACAACACTGCATTCAAGCGCGTTTGAATTCATTTGCAACTATATTCGGTGGAATGAATTATTGCTTCGTTGATTTCCGTTCAGACTTCAATTCTCTTACGTCAGTCGCTTTAAAGCTGTCGGTCGTCACATCAGTCACTGTCTTCAGATATTACCATTTTCATTGAACAGTATGCAGATGTATACACAATTTAAGATCCTTGGATTTCTTATATACCAAAGAAGATGAGCCGCAACCTTGTCGGTGGTTCAGCTAATTTGCATACAGTCCCAGGCGACTGTCTTAGAAAGTAGAAAAATAAGTTCACTACTTCTAGTAATCATTTTATCTACCCAATCTAGATAAAACACAAATTGGCGAAGAAGCATAACAAGTAACGCATTATCATTATGATTAACATTGAATAATACTTGGTATCAAATTATAGATCATGCATCATAAAAACAAACGCAACAATTACGTTTCAGAAGTAAGCGGAACAACTCAGCAACTTTCACCGAATAAAGATGTTTAACTTTACCCCAAGCAATTCGCATATATGGAAATATGTTTTGAAAGGAAGAATAACTTAACCCTCTGTGGGAATCGAAACAATGACCCTCCAATCCCTGGACTTGCACTTAATGTCTTAGCTATACCGACTCATTGATAATACTCAAAACTGACTTTATGCGCAAACGGTTTTATAATACATAAATGACTATGTACTATTTAATGAGTCCGACAACCCTATGCGCGAACAGTACATCATAGTTATATTGTGTACTTTCGGTTACAAGCATGAAATTTGGCACATAGCTATTTCGAATGATCCTCTTTCGAAACCAGTCCCTCTATCCTCATTCTCGCAAGCCAGGGCCTTGCTTCGCTGGTATTGATGTTCTCGTCCTCTTCCGCACTCATAATCCCTTTAGAATTGCATTAATCACTTCCGTAAAATCAATACTTATGTGTATCAGCAGACAACGGGCAGAAACATGTTGCATTTGACATCATTCTCTCAAGTCAGAGCCCATTTCTGCTAGAACTTACTGGTTCTACACTTCACAATTTACGTTACTTTGTCAATCAGTTTTACGAATGAAATTACGTCATATAATATATTAGCAGATACTGACCATAAAAGCGATCTATTTGACCTCGTTGTCAATGTCTTAGCTATACCGACTCATTGATAATACTCAAAACTGACTTTATGCGCAAACGGTTTTATAATACATAAATGACTATGTAGTACTTAATGAGTCCGACAACCCTATGCGCGAACGGTACATCATAGTTATATTGTGTACTTTCGGTTACAAGCATGAAATTTTGCACATAGCTATTTCGAATGATCCTCTTTCGGAACACAGTCCCTCTATCCTCATTCTCGCAAGCCAGGGCCTTGCTTCGCTGGTATTGATGTTCTCGTCCTCTTCCGCACCCATAATCCCTTTAGAATTGCATTAATCACTTCCGTAAAATCAATACTTATGTGTATCAGCAGACAACGGGCAGAAACATGTTGCAATTGACATCATTCTCTCAAGTCAGAGCCCATTTCTGCTAGAACTTACTGGTTCTACACTTCACAATTTACGTTACTTTGCCAATCAGTTTTACGAATGAAATTACGTCATATATTAGCAGATACTGACCATAAAAGCGATCTATTTGATCTCGTTGTCAAAAGCTAGGACCTTGATTTCCTTGAGAGTTTTTTTTATTTATTTTGATACCTTTCATATTGACTTGGAAGTCATTTTCGCGAATGCAATAATTTGATGTACCAAAAGATAATAACAAGAATTCGACATGATTCTCTTATACACACAGACCTTGTTTAGT
>JAVTVY010034630.1:0-15067 GCA_036873755.1 Hanleya hanleyi | reverse complement strand
GGTCGGATTTCCCAAAATAATATGTATAACTGGCAAGTGCTGTATACCGCCATACTCGCAAACATTCTGAGATTACGATACGTGTGAATAATTAATTTCGTAAAAAACATCCTGCCCCTTAAGGTGGCCCTCCGCAGTTTCGTAGTAATGGCCCCTCTCTAATTTCATAATACGATAGACTGCCCTTGTTCTTCTACATCATAATTCTTCTTGTCTTCTTAATAGCTTATATCTATAATGCCATCCTGTTCAGCATTATCAACGCTGCAAACGAGTACGTACAAATCGAGTTCTGGCTTCGTCTACACGCTGATCGGGATCATGGAGTAAAGTTTGTCCTGCCTCAGTTATGCCCCTTGGGTGTGCCTAAAAATCGGGACTCATTTACGGAAAGAAAATCTGACAAAAAACGGTTAGGTTAACATCCCCTTTTTTTTGCCTTTTTAAGTTGAGACCGGACCAGGGAACGTGAGTAAGAAGTTTAATTGAAATCGCTCTACAGATTTTTCTGGAAATTGAGCCGAATTTGACCATTTTTCGACATTTTTAAGGGGTTTTCTAGGAAAAATGAAGCCAGCATGGAGGAGAATGTTCGAGTTTAATTTTTCTATAACATAGCAGTGTTATATCTTAAAATAATAGTTTTATCATGCTCTTTCAGAAAATATATACATATAAGTGATTTGGGTTGAAGGTTTTGCGACAACTGGTGGCCGAAAAACGGAGCCATAGTCTATTCCATGCCGAATAAAAGAATCTCCGGAGTGCACCCATACACTTTTCCCACAATTTACTGTCTGCGCATGCGCAGAATGTTGACAACGACCGAGACACTAGTCCAGGCAGATGCCCCCTCACATATGCTTCACATTGATACCTCACTTGACCCCATCGGACCAAGGGGCTTACCTAGATCCCAAAACGTCTATCTGTATACCCTTTTCCCACAATTCCCTGTCTGCGCATGCGCAGAATGGTGACAACGGCCGAGACACTAGTGCAGGCGGATGCCCCCTCACATAAGCTTCACATTGATACCTCATACCCATTAGGGGCTCCCCTAGATCCCAAAACGTCAATTTCCATACCCTTGGTCTACCGCGCATGCGCAGAATGACGATATTCCAATCCCAGACAAACCCCATCGGATGCCCCCTCACATAGGTTTCACATTGATACCTCACTCGACCCCATCGGACCAATAGTGGCTCCCCTAGATCCCAAAACGTCTATTTCCATACCCTTGGTCTACCGCGCATGCGCAGAATGACGCTATTTCAACCCCAGACCCAGCCCATCGGATGCCCCTTTGCGAATGCTTCACATGGATACCTCATACGACCCAATCGGACCATGCAGCGTATTTGAAGTCTGGGGACTACTTTTTCTCCGTGGAAGCTTTTTCCCGCGTCCGCATCGCCGCCAGACATGACCGCATCACTGCGGAGGAATACAAGGTCAAAGGTTAACGGACCTATAGTGGTCAAAACTTGGCACACAGCCAATGCTGATGCAATCCATAACCTTGAGCTGGTGGCGCACCCTGTCGGATGCAAGAGTTACCTCCCCCGGCAAAATGTGACTCTATTCCCGTTGACCCTACTACTTACCGGCAAATCAGATTTGCGAGCGCATGGAGATGACCACCCAATAACAATATAATTTTGTTTGTTTAAGGAACGGATGAGCAATGAATAGTGCTCACCGGGCTTGGTGCTCGGCGGGCTTGTAGGGTTTATATACTGTGTATTTCGCAGGTCTATTCATTCTCGTCTACAGTAACGGCCGACTCAACTTGATTCTTGTACAAATTAAGCTTACAGCTGTAAATTGATATATTTGTATATTAATAAATATTACTATGCCAATGTGTAATACGCAATTGAGATGAGACCTTTGTATATATGTTTTATTCAGTTGGCAGAAAGATGCCGAGTCATGCAATGTAGGGGATTTGCTGATATTGTTAACATATAAGTTGCTGATGGATCTAATGAGTCGTGCAAGAGAGATGTGTTGGCATATATATATACGATATTTAAGGCTTAGGGCCATCATAATTCGGTTGATGGGCCTCGATGAGTTTAAGAAGCCATTATAATACCGGTAAGCTGGAGAGCCTTGATAATACGGCTGATGAGCCATTATAATACGGGCTGATGAGCCATTATAATACAGGCTGTAGAGCCGTTATAATATACATTTTGAAGGATGGATTGCCATGATATTTGGCCTTGATCTGACCATATTGTGCTGATATACTGATAGGCCTGATAGTATAGGCGAGATTCGATTTGATAGGTTGTGTATTGTTATGGTGTTGATATGTGTTATGGTGTTGATATGTGTTGATCTGATTAAACGGCCTGTACTGCACGACACCACCAAAATATGTCTTTTTTGTTGGTTTCTTCTAGCCTACGAATAGTGGAATATTCGGAGAAGATATTTGTTTGTTTGTTTGTTTGTTTGTTGTTTGGAGTTTAACGTCGCACCTAACCTTATCAGTTACAGGGCGACGATGACCCAAACAAACATACCCTAGCAAAACCCTAACCCTAACAAAAACCTAACCAAATCTACAAAAAAAAATGAATTTTGAAAATTAGACTCTACAGACACTGGTGATCACAATGAATCATCATAGAGCCTAAGGAGGTGTTCGGTTTGACCGTAATTTTTTCCTTAGTGTGTTGCGTTTATAAACCGAAAATATAATTTCCTCTCGTTTACTTTAAAAGTCGTTAGCTTGAGAGAGAAAATACTGAATTTTCATGTTCTCAATTTTCACCGAGAAGAGATTTGTCAAAAAAATATTACGAGTGTTAGAAAATAAGCATTTGTTTGTTTTTGCAATTTTTGGCGATATTCTTGAAGGGAATTCCCTTCGTATATAAAATATGACACCTTTAACCAAAACGAGTCTTCCATATCGAAATGCGGTGGGTTTGATCCAAAATGATACTGAAGAATCGTTTTGGTTAAAGATGTCATATTTTCATAATATTGAAATATGTCAAACGCTTGTAATGCTTTCAAAGTATGTAGTTCACCACCCTTCGGCACATGATCCCTCAAGTTGATAATTGTAACTGCTGCTTGGTCGAATGGTTACAGTGTCGGATAGATTAAAAGAAAGCCAACATTTTGGTTCGAATCCCCAAATCCCTGAAAAAAATATTTTAATTTTTGTCTTTTTTTCTCCCATCTTCATTTTGGACTTAAAGTGCAATAGAGTCGTGAAATAAAGACAGCGAACCCCTGACGCACATAATCCCTTATTTTATTATAATTCGTGAATAGAATTGCACACAAGCAACTCCACACACACAGTCAGACCACTTGTTCAGTATTTGAATATTCTGACGATCCAGCAGAGCAAAAAATTAATTGTTACACATATATGATTTCTACATGAGTGTATTTCGTCTTAGGGCAGCGGAAAGTTGTAACTATGAATTGAAAAGTTATAAGGTTAAACTTGTCTTATATCAAGGCCTTTATTAAGGAAATGATCCTCAACAAGTGGTGACGCTTGCTTTCCCAAGTGATTATGAATGTGCCAATATGTTTTTTCTTCTTTTTTTTTGCAGTTACTTCCTTAATTATTGTTCGCAAATTCTTGTTTAAGCAAAGTAGGTTAGATTACTTTTTAGTTACAGAAGACATAACAGCCATCACCGTTACTCCTGAGATTAATATTGCATATCGGTCTGACCATTCCGCCGTGTCACTTAAGTGCACTTTTAAAGAATCACAACGTGGGCGAGGGTATTGGAAACTAAATACGCAACTTTTGAAAGAACAAGAATACATTAATATAATAAAAGCATCAATCAGAACTTGCATAGAGGAATGTTACGAGTCAGGGGATATGGAGGATCCATTAGCTGTCTCGTTAAATTTAAACGACCAAGATTTTTTCGAATATTTAAAGGTAAAGATTAGAAGCGTATCTATCACATATGCAATTTCCAAAAAGAAAGAAAATATGAGAAGGGAAAAGGACTTAGAACTACAGATACTTCAGTTAGAGAAGGAAATATGTGGGGATAGAACAGATCTAAACGAGAAGAACATGATAAAGAATAAACTTGAGCAGGCGAAGATAGCACTAGAAGACATTCGGTATCGGAAGGTGGAAGGTATTATAGTGAGATCAAAAGCAAAGTGGTACGAACAGGGAGAAAAAAGCACTAGTTATTTTTATCGGTTAGAAAAGAGAAATCAGATAATGAAAACAATGTCCGAACTTAAAAAAGATGACGGCACAATATTAACAGAATCGAACGAAATCCTGTCGGAAATAAAATAATTTTATTCTAAATTATACGCGAAAAACAATAATATAAACAGAGAAGACGAAGAAAATTGTTTCTTACACAATGTGCAGTTAAAACCAGAAGAACAAACTAGCTGTGAAGGATCTCTTACAATTAATGAATGCTTCGAAGTAGTGAAACAAATGAAAACCGGAAAATCACCGGGCTCGGACGGCATCCCAGTTGAATTCTATCAATTTTTCTGGGAGAGTGTAGGTCCGTTTCTCTTAAGGTCACTCAATCACGGTTTCAGAACAGAATCTCTTTCAGTTTTTCAACAACAGGGCATAATCAGTTGTATACCAAAAGAAGCTAAGGACCGTAAACTAATTAGCAACTGGCGCCCAATATCTCTCCTTAATGTAGATTACAAAATATGTAGTGCTGCTATAGCGAACAGATTGCGCAAAGTTCTCCCATCAATTATAAGTGAGAGCCAGAAGGGATTCATGAAAGGCAGGTATATTGGGGAAATAACACGCTTAATTTACGACGTTATGGCTTATTCTGAAGAAAAACAAATTCCGGGCCTTATTTTCCTTATCGATTTCGAAAAAGCATTTGATAGCGTAGACTGGAACTTCATACACAACACACTTCTCTCCTTTAACTTCAACCAAGATCTGATTAAGTGGATTCGTACTTTCCAATCTGGGTCTAAAAGCTGCGTAACAAATAATGGATATCTGTCAGAATATTTTATATTAGAAAGAGGCTGTAGACAGGGCGACCCAATATCTCCGTATATTTTTATTTTAGTGGCTGAAGTTTTATCATTGGCTATAAAAGAAGACACAGACATAAAAGGAATCCGCATTAATAATTCAGAATTAAAAATTTTGCAATATGCGGACGACACCACTCTTATTCAAGATGGAACGAAAGAATCACTGGCTAGGGCTATGGGTATCTTGAATGACTTCGCCAATTGTTCAGGCTTAAAATTGAACGTCGGAAAGTCTATCATTATTTGGATAGGTAGCAAAAAAGGTTGTCAAGTGAAGTTATGCCCACACTACAGAATCAACTGGGATCCGGGTGGCTTTAAACTCCTTGGTATCTGGTTTCACCAAGATCTCAGTGAAATGATTAACCTAAATTACACCAGTAAGCTTGTCTCAATTAAGAAACTATTATGGAGTTGGCAAAAGAGAATGCTCACCCCAATCGGGAAGGTTAATATCATAAAAACTTTAGCACTGCCTATATTAGTTCATCTATTCACTGTTCTACCCGATCCAAGCAAACAAATAATGGATGAATTCCAAAGGACAATTTGTAACTTTATTTGGGGAGGGGGGCCGGACAAAATTAAACGAATGACGTTGGTTTGTAGTAAAGAAGAAGGGGGTCTTGATTTGACACACATCCCAACCTTCTCGGCTTATCTTAAAGTGAAGTGGATAAAGAGGGCTACTAGTTTAAGCCCAAGGGGTTTGGCGGAATTTTTGCTAAGACTGAAGAATGCTTTTTGGAAGGATGTTCTTGCAGGCTGGACAGAAAGCATTAAAACCGAATTTTCTGGGAAAGATATATCAAATTTCCTGATATTAGACTTCATGCGGTTTACGGAGTGGCAAGAAATAATAAGATGGTCTAGATACAACATCCAATATGTAAATGATCTACTGGATGACGATGGTCAATTTCTTTCCTTTCAAGGTCTCATGAAAAAGTACGATGTCTACATTAACAATTTCTTGGTTTATTTTGCGCTTATTGCAAATATAAAAGTTCAAGAAAAAAGTGTACAAAAATTAACAGCTTTAACTGCCTCAAAAACAAAAGACAGATTAGCGAATCAAAATTGTTCAAAGTTTATATACAAGCTGATATTAGAGCACCAAAAAATCACACCAGAAGCAGTACAACGTAAATGGCAGATTGACCTCGAAAAGCATGGAGTAACATTGATATACAACTGGAAGAACATTTATAACATGGTGTGGGGTACGACTACGGAAGTTAAACTGCAGTACTTCCAATATCAAATAATCAATAGAATACTCATTACAAATGTAATACTTCAGAAGTGGAGCAAATTGAACTCCGCAAACTGCACATTCTGCGCCATTAGAGAAGAGACTATCATCCATTTACTGTGGGACTGTATTTTCGTTCAAGGTATATGGACCAATTTTCAGAAATGGACAACCGAGATTAATCTACCACATAAGAAACTGTCCCTCACTGAGGTAATCATTGGCTCTAACGAGCTAAAAGGACCTCTCAATCATGCAGTTTTAATCCTAAAGAAATACATATACAATTGTAGATCTTGGAGTATCAGACCAAATTGGCCTTCGGCCAAAGCGGCTATTTTAAAAATTAAAACGTTGGAAAAAGCCATTGCATTAAATAATAATTCGTTGACAACTTTTAATACTAAATGGGGACCTCTGACTGACATTGACAGTTGAGAGAATCTGCACATAGAACCAATGCGGGTCGTTTAGGTTGAATATTGTCACCAATTAATCAGTTTTTCATATATGCCGAAAAAAACTTAAATCGCCAACTCATACATTTGTGACACACCAGTATTACACCTGCAGCATCCCCTGGTGCTGTGGGGCAGATTGCACACAGGGATAAAAAAAAAAAAAAATTATTGTTCGCTGAACTTTTGGCAGTGATTTTTTCAGTTTTCGAGTCGGTTTATATATAACTGATTATTGTTCGTAAATATCTGGGTGGTTCATGAAAATGCTAATGGTAAATGTATTAGAATATGAACCAGAATTTCTCATTAGACTGGCCTCGCCTGTCTGAGAAAGAGTTGGGGAATACCTGAGCATTACGTCACAATTTACCGGCCGGCTCGGAGCGAGACATTAGAGCGGCAGAGAGCGACTCTGAAGGGAAAAATATCCATCTAAAGCGAACAACTCCTTTGTTTGGTACTTTAATTTACCTCCTGCGCCAGACAAACATGGTATGGTACAAACCATGGGAGCTTGAAATAAAAGAATTAACTAGGTATGGGTATTATAATACATTAACGCTTCTTTGGCCTCATCTACCGGAAGACTAATGACGTATGTCCAGTTGTAGCGCGAACAACAACACGTGACCAGCTGATGACCCGGTTAACCCTTTCGTGCGCCTGACTCAATATCAGTCACACCATGCTCAATGGTCACACAGCGAGAAGCTCGTGCAGATTGACTACAATACACTGTCAGTGACCAACAATGCATGTCTGCCCATTGGAAGCATGGCTGTGAACCTCAATAAATGGTATGCCATGTGCTGATAGTTGAAATTGTTTGAGACTATCAATTGATATACAGCGTGATCAACTAATAACAAATTATGTCCAGCAAGACATATTTCCACAGCTTCTTTCTGCATTTGGTTCATCCTTCAACCTGTGCACTCACTGACAGTGTATTGTAGTCAATCTGCACGAGCTTCTCGCTGTGTGACCATTGAGCATGGTGTGACTGATATTGTGTCAGGCGCACGAAAGGGTTAACCGGGTCATCAGCTGGTCACGTGTTGTTGTTCGCGCTACAACTGGACATACGTCATTAGTCTTCCGGTAGATAAGGCCAAAGAAAATTGTGATTTTTTTCGCTTGATTCTCTTCATTTTATCGTATTTTAATGTTCAACTGGGGTTTAATATCTTACGTAATTTTCATATTTCCAATCTACGGGTAAAAATGGGGGTGCGTTCGCACAACACGCACCATGGGTAGCGACGCCCTTGTATATCCTCCTAACTTGTCGGCGTAACATTGTGGTCATTCTATCAATGTATGACTTTATATCCTCCTAACATGTCGGTGTAACATTGTGGACATTCTCTCAATGTAAGACTTTATATCCTCCTAACATGTCGGTGTAACATTGTGGACATTCTATCCAACGTAATACTTTATATCCTCCTAACATGTCGGTGTAACATTGTGGCCATTCTCTCAATGTAAGACTTTATATCCTCCTGACATGTCGGTATAACATTGTGGCCATTCTCTCAATGTAAGACTTTATATCCTCCTAACATGTCGGTGTAACATCGTGGCCATTCTCTCAATGTAAGACTTTATATCCTCCTAACATGTCGGTGTAACATTGTGGTCATTCTCTCAATGTAAGACTTTATATCCTCCTAACATGTCGGTGTAACATTGTGGCCATTCTCTCAATGTAAGACTTTATATCCTCCTAACATGTCGGCGTAACATTGTGGCCATTCTCTCAATGTAAGACTTTATATCCTCCTAACATGTCGGTGTAACATTGTGACCATTCTCTCAATGTAAGACTTTATATCCTCCTAACATGTCGGTGTAACATTGTGACCATTCTCTCAATGTAAGACTTTATATCCTCCTAACATGTCGGTGTAACATTGTGGCCATTCTCTCAATGTAAGACTTTATATCGTCCAAACACGTCGGTGTAACATTGTGGCCATTCTCTCAATGTAAGACTTTATATCCTCCTAACATGTCGGTGTAACATTGTGGTCATTCTCTCAATGTAATATAAGTTATCCTGTCCCTGCGAGTTTGATACTGAATGTTATCCTGTTTTCTGGCGAAAATGCCACACGACCGCGAAGCGGGAGTGTGGCATTCGCCAGGAAACAGGATAAAATTCAGTATCAAACGAGCAGAGACAGGATAGCGAATTTATTTCTACGAGCAGCCTTTCCAACTCGGGGAAAGTTGCGAGGTAAAGTGGGTCTAAAACTTGGTAACCAAATACGGGAAAAGTAATAATGAAAACGGCTGGAGACGCATCAAATATTTTGAAATAATCGGAATCAGCATGGTAGATTTGGTCATATTTCATAGAAATATGATAAGAAATCATGACTTCTGAGTAGTGTACATTGCGTAAATCGAGGTAACTTTCACCCGGATGTAGAGGTCATTTGTGGAGGGAACGTGGAGGAGAGGTCAAGTGCAGTATAGTTCCGGCAGAAGGACCAAAAGCTACCTCCAGCACAGGAGAGTTCCAATTGTTGGAGGGGATGTATTCATCCGCGGTGATGCGGTCTGGCCGCGGTTTTGGCGGTGATTCGGTCTCGGGAAAAAGCTTCCGCGGAGAAAAAGTAGTCCCTAGATAAAATGGTCCGATTGGGTCGAGTGAGGTATCAAAGTGAAGCTTATGTGAAGGGGCATCTAATGGGCTGGGTGTGGGGTTGAACTATCGGCCTTCTGCGCATGCGCGGTGGCCGAAGGGTATGAAAATAGCCGTTTTGGAGCTAGGGGAGTCCCTAATGGCCCAATGGGGTCGAGTGAGGTATCAAAGTGAAGCCTATGTGAGGGGGCATCTAATGGGCTGGGTGTGGGGTTGAACTATCGGCATTCTGCGCATGCGCGGTGGCCCAAGGGTATGGAAATAGACGTGTTGGAGCTAGGGGAGCTACTAATGGTCCAATGGGGTCGAGTGAGGTATCAAAGTGAAGCATTCGTGAAGGGGCATCTGAGGGGCTGGGTGTGGGGTTGAACTATCGGCATTCTGCGCATGCGCGGTGGCCCAAGGGTATGAAAATAGCCGTGTTGGGATGTAGGGGAGCCCCTAATGGTCCAATGGGGGTCGAGTGAGGTATCAAAGTGAAGCATTCGTGAAGGGGCATCTGATGGGTTGGGTGTGCGGTAGGAATATCATTCTGCCCATGCGCAGACGCAACGCGGAGCTCTCGTCCAATCAGAAGCGAGTATTTCAAATCCGTCACAGAGCTCTCGTCCAATCAGAAGCGAGTATTTTGACCCGGTGCATTATGGGACATATCCAAGATGGCGGCACGTATGTTCAAGATGGCGGCACATCCGGTGTCGAAAACTGGCCATTTTGTCGGGATGTGGTCACTTAGTGTCGAAAACTGGACCCTGTATGGGTCCCGCTAGACGTTTTGGAGCTAGGGGAGCCACTAATGGTCCAATGGGGTCGAGTGAGGTATCAAAGTGAAGCTTATGTAAAGGGGCATCTGACTGGACTAGTGGGTTGACATAGCGTCATTCTGCGCATGCGCGGTGGCCTAAGGGTATGGAAATAGACGTTTTGGAGCTAGGGGAGCCCCTAATGGTCTAATGGGGTCGAGTGAGGTATCAAAGTGAAGCATTCGTGAAGGGGCATCTGATGGGCTGGGTGTGAGGTTGAAATATCGGCATTCTGCGCATGCGCGGTGGCCCAAGGGTATGGAAATAGACGTTTTGGGAGCTAGGGGAGCCCCTAATGGGCCGATGGAGTTGTATGAGGTATCCATTTGAAGCCTAGGTGAAGGGGCATCCAGTCATGGGTGGGTGCATGTAAAATTTGTCCTGAAAAAAACCCGAACACGGACTTTATCGAAAAATCTGGGAAAATACCTATATGGGGTATGGGGGGTATATAGGTCCCCGGGCTTAACGGGGCTTGCCTATCAATAGAGTTATCTCCCCCTAGTTCCAGGGTGGGTGTATGTAAAATTTTTCCTGAAAAAATACGGAACACGGACTTTATCCTAAATTACGGGAAAATGCCTATATGGGGTATGGGGGGTATAGGACCATCCTGGGAAACCTACTTCTCCACATTTGCGGTATAGGTTGTGGGGTCTCGTTTTCTTAGTTTCGTCATTTAGAACATGATAGGAAGTGTCCCGGAGCGAATCGGTGAAATTTTTGAAAAAAGTCACCGAGACCCATATAGTCCCATACTGGGGATATAGGATCAATGTTTGTCCCCCTGGGAAACGTACTTCTATACATTTGCGGTAGGGTTGTTTGGATTTGTTTTTCACGTCTCGTCATTTAGAACATGATAGGAAGTGTCCCGGCACGAATCGGTGAAATTTTTGAAAAGGTACGATATAGACCCATATAGTCCCATACTGGGGGTATAGGATCAATGTTTGTCCCCTTGGGAAACGTACTTCTATACATTTGCGGTAGGGTTGTTTGGATTTGTTTTTCACGTCTCGTCATTTAGAACATGATAGGAAGTGTCCCGGAGCGAAACGGTGAAATGTTTGAAAAAAGTCACCGCGGCCTGGGTAGGCCCATAGGCCTATACTGCATGGCTATGGGTGTATAGGTCCATACGGGGTGGACATGTTGGAGACTAGGTGAGTCCCTAATGGTCCAATGGGGTCGAGTGAGGTCTTATTTGAAGCTCTCGTGGAGGAGCACTTGACTACACTAATGGTTCGTCCGTGTTCAATAGTCTGCGCATGCGCAGACTGGCCCGTAGTATAGAAAGTAGGCATTTTTGGGGGTATGTGGATGTGTGTTTGGGTTAGAGATGGGCTATTCACGGTTCGAATGGGTCGTGTGATGTATCCATGTGAAGCCTATGTGAGGAAGCCTCTGATGGCGTGGGTGTGGGGTTGAACTATCGTCATTCTGCGCATGCGCAGCCTGGCCGTAGTATGGAAATAGACGTTTTGGGGTCTAGCCGAGCCCCTCATGGACCTATTGGGTCGAGTGAGGTATCTATGTGAAGGCTAGATGTGGGAGCTAGACTAATTATATATTCTGTATTATACAATCGGATAGCGGTTGTCGTGAATAACAACAAGTTCAGCAATGTTTATATAGTTTATTATCCCCAATGTTACATACCCAGGCTGGGGGAGCCGCCCTGGGTATGTTTAGTATGTTAACAGCAAAACAAATTGAAATATCAAACACCATGTTTTATTATTTAACGCACCGTCACATTAGGTACAAGTGTTTACTGAGCTCAAGTCAACGATCAGCATGTAGACATAGAGAGTATGTGCGGCATGTTATGGTATTCATCAGTGCGCGGGTGACGCATTCAACCGATGGCGGTGGTCGGTCAGCTTGGTCAGGAAAAACGTGATATTGGTTACCCTCTCTACCACCCATTGTATGTTGGGGCGTTGACGATGTGGCCATCTCAAGGGTTCCACGGTGTCCAGTATCTCCAGCATCGTCTCTAGTGACCTCCGGTTAATGATGGTGAACGGCTGGTCAGACACATAGATATTATTGCCGGGATAAGAATACCGTAACTGGCCCGTCTTTTTGTGACGTAAGATGTACCCGAAAGCGACATTCAATTTGAAGGCCGTAGTTTGATCTTTGAAGATGGCTTCCACGTTGCTGCGTAGACGGGTGCGGTTGGTCAGTGGAAAATTGTAAATATCTTGAATAGGGCCATGAGGGTGGAAACAGTGCCGTGTCATGGACCAATGGCGCCGATCGATGTCACTCACTGGATGGTTGTCCTGTAAGAGATCGCCCAGAAAATGTTCGATGTTGTCCGGCGTATGACTCGAAACCGTAACGCTGGGGTCCGGCTGGATATCCAGGCTCTTCTGAACTGTGGGTATAGGCGGGCTCTCCTTCATCGCATCACCAGTGGCGTTCGTCTCCCCGGGCTTATCTTCACTGGGTCTGACCTCCTCTTCAGTAGGAAGTTGTCGCTCATGCCCTGGTACCGGGACATGAATCAACCGTTGGTGTCGCAGCAACTGACTGCGTCGTTTGAAGCGTTTACCACAATCCTCGCATGGACGCTTGCGTGGCCCATGAATTGAACGTTCGTGGCGCAGTAACTGATCCTCCCGATTAAATGACCCTGCGCAGGTTATACAAGTATACCGTGCATCGTTGTGGGTGGAGGCCTCGTGGCGTCGAAAATTATCTAGACGAGTAAACTGCTTCTGACAAGTTGTGCAAGTGAACATCTTGGTGGAATCGTCCAGAAAATGTTCGATGTTGTCAGGCGTATGACTCTGTACCGGGGCATGAATCAAACGTTGGTGTCGCAGCAACTGACTGCGTCGTTTGAAGAGTTGACCACAATCCTCGCATGGACGCTTGGGTGGCCCATGAATTGAACGTTCGTGGCGCAGTAAAGCATCTTCCCGATTAAATGACTGTGCGCAGGTTATACAAGTATACAGTCCATCGTTGTGGGTGGAGGCCTCGTGGCGTCGTAAATTATCTAGACGAGTAAACTGCTTCTGGCAAGTTGTGCAAGTGAACATCTTGGTGGTTGACAGAGTGTCTGATGAAACGGCAAGGCCGCTTCCCTTTTATAGCACGCTAGCTGGTAATCTATTTTTAGCACACTCTACCCCAAGTCGAGGATCAAGACTGGTGTACTGGTGTACGACTGAGCCGCATTGCGCGCACGCGCATGAAGACCCTCATACATACCTCAATGCAGGCGCAGACGCGAAGTGCCCGGATGATAGACACGGACGTCACCGATCCGAAAAGACACGGACTTTACCGAAAAGACACGGACTTTACCGAAAAGACACGGACTTTACCGAAAAGACACGAACGAATATTACGGATTAAGAATACTGATCAATGATACGGATTTGATATTTTTGGAACATCATGATGTCTTGCCGGCATCATTGAAAACTGTTGACCGCTTCTCTCTTGCAGGAAACAAGCTTATGTTTATGTATACTATGATTGTCTTTTTATGTATACTATGTCTTTTTTGAATTTGGTGCTAATACTGTTATATGGAATATGAAATAGCCGATTTGAGGGATATCCACAGCATCTGTGACGTCATTGGTGACGTCATCAGTACGAGTAGTAGCGAAAGTGGGCATTTTTTAGCAGTGAAGGATGTTACTTGGTGTAGAGATGGGCCATCCGCGGTGCAAATGCGGCGTGTGAGGTGTCATCTTGTAGCAACGCCCACCAACGCCATTCTTAATGCTTCAACGCCCTGGTGAAATAGCTCAGAAGCTCTGATATTCCATGGAATTGTCACTAATTCTTCGAAATGCAGTGACGCCCGTCGACGCCCGTCGTTACACCTTAACACTCTAACATAACGCCATGACATAGACCGGAGAGAGAACAACAACAGCAACAACAACAAGGATGACACATGAGCGAACAACAACAACAAGAAGGGTTTTTTTCATATAGTTTATTCTCCCCAGTGTTACATCATACCCACGCTGGGGGAGCCGCGTTGGGTATATTTACAATTCAAGAAGATTCTTGTCCAATCAGAAGCCACCATTTGCATCTGTCATATTCGTTCCTGTCCGTTAGATGTATTCTCGGCTACTCTTGTCCAATCAGAAGTCGCCATTTCAGAAAGTTCCATCTTCGACCATGTTCGCTCTGAACCGTTTGCTCTAATCGTCATCGGGCAGGCCAGGATACCGTTGAGGAAACATATCCTCAGATAGTTGTTTGCGCATTCTGAGTATCTATCAGTGCATGGGTGAATACTTTCATCCGATGGGGGTGGTGTGTCAGTTTAACCACGAAGAACGTAACATTGGTGACCCTCTCCACTATCCACTTGGTGTTGGGACGCTGTTCATAGGCCCATTCCAAGGGATCCACAGTGTCCAGTTGGGCCAGCATCGTCTCTAGCGACGCCCGATTGGTGATTGTGAAAGGATGGTCGTACACTGGGTTGATGGCACTGGAATAGAAATAGCACAATTCACGCGTCATCTTATGGCATAAGATGTACCCAAATGCTACATTTAATGTGAAGGACGTAGGTTGGTCATTGAAGATGGCTTCCACGTAGCTGCGTAGACGGGCGAGGTCGGTCAGTCGGAAATTGTACAAGTCCAATATAGGGCGATGACGGTGGAAGCAGTGTCGGATCATGGACCAATGGCGTCGATACATCTCACTCACTGGATGATCTTCGGGTAAGATATCGCTGGGAACATCCACCGCATCTTCCAGAAAATGTTCGTTGTTGTCAGGCGTATGACTGGAAACAGTAATGCTAGGGACCGGCTGGATATCTAGGCTCTTCTGAGCTGTGAGTATA
>JAVTVY010034629.1:0-14733 GCA_036873755.1 Hanleya hanleyi | reverse complement strand
AAGCCTTGAGCGAAGACCTCCCATCCTCGAGGATCGTTATGCGATCTGCGTTGACGCATCAGATCATTCACTAAATCCGTCATGTGGGTGCCGGGGACCACCTGATTCTGTACCAGGAGTTCGCCTTTATCATTCCGAGTCATGTTAGGATTCTGTTTCATCCGTTGTAATACCAGGCCAGCTTGTTTCTTGAACGATGCAGGTACACTCTTCAGCACTTCGTCTTCCACCCACTGTGGGGCTGTGGGGGCTACCCCTGGTAATGGCGGCTGTTGGAACAGTGCTGAGGTCAGCGGTCTGTCACGTGGTGGTGGTGGTGGTGGTGGTGGTGGTGGTGCTGTTGCTGGAGCAGAGAGGGTTTTGTATTGGTCCATGAACGTCATGTACCGCTGAAGCGTCTCATTGTACCGTTGTACTTTCTCACTATCGCTTAACCCCGGTCTCTGTAAGATCTGTTGCATTTCTCCATCGAGGGTGTTTATCGTCTTCACCGTAGAAGGGACAGGGTAAGGCGATTGGAGGTTTTGAAGCAGCCGAGGTTCGACGAGGACCATTTTTTTCGTGTGGTTCATTGTCGGCCGAAGAGTCCACCCAATACTGGACCCAACACGGAAGCGGCCAACGGTGCTAAGATGGCCCCGAGAAGGCCGCCTTTCTGTAACACCTTTTTCTTTTGTGTTTGTGGGACCCGCTTATGGACTAGGGTTCGGAGACCTGTCTTATGCTTGGCCAACTTGGTCTTCTGAGCCGGAGTCAGTGGTACGTTGCCTTTTAACAGATTGTACCCGATCTCGCACAGGCAGCGTACAAGGTCAGGGTCCGCACCGCGTACAATGGTTCGGACTAACTCGGGTGGGGCCGTCTTCAATACACGGAGCGTGGGAGCGTGCTTCCGTACTCGCGCAGACATCCTGTACAACTAATGCTAGAACCCACAACTCTGCCCTTTTTATTCACCTCACAGACAAAGTCAACCCTGCTGTGGTATTCATTCTTTTTATTATTCCCCATCATCAAACACACAGACCCCAGCTGGGGGAGCCACTGTGGGTGTGTTTACATTATTTTTGCAAGTACACGTGGTGGGTGTCTCCGGGAAAGATGCCGGTCCGTAGTCGAAGGTGGTCGGGGTGGCTTGCTTGAGGTCGAAGAGCATATACCCGTGCTGAGGGGTTGTCGCATCTTTGAAGGCTTCCAACGCAAACGGTGTGCGGCCGGGATACATCTGTCTCGCCAGGTGCAGCAGTTGAGTGGTATCTCTCCGGTTTTTGAAGACCACCAGGTAGTGGGCATTTAAGCTGATGTTCCTATGTTCTTTGTTTTTACTGAACAGATTCTGCACAATGTAGATGATGCTGAGCCGTCGATGATGGCTGCCTTTGGTAAAGAATTGGGTGACCCGCGCATCCGTCTCCGCCATGAGATCATCCAGAACCACCAAGGTGTCTGGTTCCAAATCGGCCAGGTTGGGTAGGCCTTCCACGAACGTGATGTGGGGCATTGCTGCATACGCTGCCTGCCATTCTCCGTAACACCACACGACTCGGACAATAGGTGGGGTGATCATGCTGTTGGCGTGTTGAAGGAGCTTCCGGACGAAGTGCGTTTTGCCGGAGCCCGTCGGTCCTGCGATGAGACACGTGAAGGGATGCTGCCACCGTGGGTCCATGGTTCGACGTGTATCCGTTGTCGTGGTAACCCGCTCTTGTAAATTTCGTATGAGTGAACTGGAGTGGGGGTGGGTACAACGTCGGTTGTCGTTGTCTGTTCACGTTCAGGGATGATGATGGTGGTGATGGGTACAACGTCGGTGGTCGTTGTCTGTTCACTGTGAGGGATGAAATCCGGTGGGTCTTGAGACGTAGTGGGTGTTCTTGGCGTAGGTGTAGAGCTCGACGTGGCTTGTACACGGGGTGTGGTGGTGGTGGTGGTGACTGGGCTCGATACGACTGGTGCTCTCTGTAGACCGGTTTCGCTGGTGGCTGGTGTTCTCAGTTGGTTAAGTAACGTGCTGACATATGCTACGTCGTAAAACACACCTCCGTACAACAAAGGCAGCAGGGTTAGCACTATCACCCCAAAGACCACTTGCGCTTTGCGCGTTTTGCGAGACGCTGTCTTCAGAGGCAGCTGCTGTTGGTCCATAGCACTGTGGTCGGACGTGGAATGAAGGAGGACGGCAGTGGTGTCTGGCTTTATAGTCGTTTCACCTGGTTGGCCGCGACCCAGGAATTGAAGGAACTGGGCCAACCTTGCCATTTCACGAAATGAAACAATTTGCCACGTCGACGTTCCGTTTTCAAAATCTGCTCCACCGTGTAGTAGTCTTGCTGTGTTTTTACGACAGGCTGTAATTCCGTCTCGTAAAACGTCTCTAGCAACGGTTCCCCTTGAAGATCTTCCAGTTCATAGACTCGCTGCTGTCGGGGTAGGCGCCGTTTAATCAGGAAGTGCTCATCGCTCCAGTTGGGCAAGTAACTTTTCTCGAACTTGCCCTTGACTTTACTGATCCGTACAGGGTCTCCGACCTTGTACACCGCCTTCGTCGTTCGCTGCGATGGCCTGGGGTACAACACACGCCGGACTTGGGCTTCATTGCGTTGGGTCACGGTAATGGGGGCTCTCTCTATACTCCGATGATAGGCTCGATTGTAACCCCTCACCAGTTTCGGGAGAACATCGATGTACCGCCTTGTATTCTTGTAGGTGAAATATTTATACATGCGGCCTTTGAATGTCCTGTTGAACCTTTCCACCACGGAAGCCTTGGTCTCGTTGTACGTATGGAAGAAAAGCACCTTCTGGGCTTTCAGAAACTGTTGGAACGGTCTGTTGAGGAATTCCGTGCCTTCGTCGGTTTGCAAATACAAGGGTTTGCGCCCAGTCTTGAAGATGTCCTTGAACGCCGCTATGAGATTCGCACCCGTTTTCGTCCGGATGGGTACCACCCACGCATACTTCGACAGGATATCGATGCACGTCAAGATATACCGATTCCCGTCGTTGTGTTTGGCGAGGGAGCGCTCGCTGAGCTTCCAAATCCACTTTTCCACAAATATTACTCCATTGTTATTTATTGCTTTGAGTTCAAAGCAGAAACTGTGCTTGGAGATGAATGGAATCTGCAGGATCTCTGAGTGTCTTGTTTTCTTAACCAACGAAGAGAAATCTCGGACTTGGGCACGTTGTATCCCCTGGGGTTTGGCCGCTCTCGATAGAGCCGACAATGCACTATAGGCCGCCGGACTGTGTCAGGACTGTAGTATAAGTTATCCCAGCACCTTCTCCCAGCGCTTCTTCGCCACGGTGACACAATGATGATGGACCCTGGCTCTATCGTTATTTATAGCTTAGCAGATTATCTTGGGCCGGAACTTTCTGATTTTCTTCGTGGGTGACTTCCCACAGTGGCCATGGTCAATGAGCGAGTCAACTCGTCTGATGATGACCGCTTGATAAGCACTTCATCCACATCTACCACGGCATCTTCCAATGCAGACTATAGATCAGGGTGAAGGGTAAAATGGACTGTACCCCCATCTAGCCGAGCCAATTGAGCAAAGAAAGGGCCGCGTCGGATGTACACATCGTGACACAAGTGGATGAGATCGCCGTCCAGTTCACCAGACAACACCCGTTTGAATTTGGTCCAGCCCTCCGGGACAGACGAATGTGAGCCGGGCACGGTTGTGTAGGGTCCGCATCACAGATGTCTCCCACCACCTCCTCCATGATATCGACCGTATCCGCATACACGTGCGAGGAAAACCTCGGGAGGTCAAGCAATGCGCCAGTACTATATGCTCCGTCATGGTCAGTACGTGAATGAACAGATTTCACTGTCTCTCTGTATTTATAGGGAAGTGTGAGATCAAAGGAGGATCAGGTGAGTCCTTGCTCACTGGGCTGACTGAGTCCTAGCCGGGTAATCAATATCGTCGTCGTCCGGGTTCATGTAGTTGTTCGCCGGGGTTCCAGCCAGCGCGTCCTCAATAACTAGCTGGTGTGATGATCGCTCGTCCGGTGTCATGCTTTAGTCCACAATAGGCACCACTTTCTCCAAGGCTGACCACAGATCAGGGTCTAGGGTGAAGCCTCGCGTAGGGTCTTGGTAGCGGCCCAGGCGTAGGAAGAGGGAGGTACGGTATACGTAGATGGCATTGTCTATGTGGATGAGGTTTCCGTCGAGCTCGCCGCTCAACACCCGTTTAAATTTGGTCCAACCGTCACGAGGTAGTGTGACCGTATTCGATACGGTCTCAGCGGGCGCCCAGCAAATAGCTCCACGGTCTTCCACCAGGGTGACTTTATCTTCATAGACGTGTAACCCCACCCGGGGTGTAAGGGGCAGAATGGCTCGTAGGTCGGATGACATGCTTGCTCTAAATGTCGAACGGTGAATGACACACACTCTGTCTGTCTCTCGTATTTATGGGTAGGTCTCTCGGTGACACGGTTGACCCAATGACTAAGGGTAAATGACACACTCTGTCTGACCCTGGTATTTATGGTGTCAATACCACAGCGCCAGGGTAAATAGGGCACAGACTAGTAGGAGGCCAACCAGCCGGCGCTGGTTCCGGCGTGAGCGCTCGTGGTCCATAGCCCGAGCATCAAGGATGGCTGTCATAGTCCAGTAGTGGTGAGTGATGGCACGCCTCTCCATCGAGTGCACTCTGTGGAGGACCGCTTCTGTGAACTAGTTCAGGATCTGGCGTCGTCCCTCGTTGTCGTCGCCATCTGCAAACATGGACCGGACCACTGCTCGGTAACCCGTGAATGAATTCACCCACGGTGGCATACTGTAAAATGCGAGTCGTATAGGCCGGATTCCCCTGCCATGCTTCCCGCAAAACCGTAGAAATGAAGGTGTGGGATGCCGAGGGACGTGTTTTATAGACCGGATGTAGCTCTACAGGTGTAGTCCGTGATACGTACTATTCTGATGGGTTATGTGGCTCCTATAGAGATAGTACTTCATCGACCATGGGGATTACTTTTTCCAAGGCTGTCCATAGATCACGGTCCAGAGTAAAACCACCTTGCTTGAGACAGAGGAGTCGAGCAAAATAGGGACCGCGGAAAATGTAGACGTCGTCACACAGGTGAATGCTATCACCATCGAGGTCAGCCAATAACACCCGTTTCAAGGTAGTCCAGCCTTCTGGGGATAAAGAGACACCCGCTGGTTCAGACGTACACCAACACCTACTGTCGTCATCGATGAGCTCCACGCGTTTGGGATACAACAATAGGGTGCAGTCCGGTGTAAGAGTGCGGGTCTCCCTCACACGCTCGTCTTCAGGCAAGACTTCAACCGGAGGTACTGCTGGGTCCCAGAGAAAATCTTCTCCACGTCTCATGCTTTCGTCTAATACAAGCGGGTAGGCAAGCAGGCTGGCAGGCTAGAGGTCGGGCAGGCAGGCAGGCAGGCAGCCTAGAGGTGAGGCAGGCAGGCAGGCAGGCTAGTGGTCAGGTCAGTCAGCCAAGTAGTGCAATGAATACACCCCACCGCTAAAAATCGCCTCCTTTTATACGTTTTTCTACAGTCCGCCACTTTGACCACCACACATGCCGCCATTTTGACCACCACACGCCGCCACTTTGACCACCACATGCCGCCATTTTGACCACCACAGACAGCCGCCATTTTGACCACACATGCCGCCATTTTGACCACCACACATGCCGCCATTTTGACCACCACACATGCCGCCATATTCACCACCACACACAGCCGCCATTTTGACCACACATGCCGCCATTTTGACCACCACACATGCCGCCATTTTGACCACCACACACGCCGCCATTTTGACCACCACACATGCCGCCATTTTGACCACCACACATGCCGCCATTTTGACCACCACACATGCCGCCATTTTGACCACCACACATGCCGCCATTTTGACCACCACACATGCCGCCATTTTGACCACACACACGCCGCCATTTTGACCACACTCCCACAGCCGCCATTTTGACCACCACACATGCCGCCATCTTGGTCCCATCCCACCATCTAGACATGCCTTGATCACGTGATCAAGTTCCGCCCCAAATACGGCCCGGTGGGAACAAAAAAGTAGGTCAATGGGGTCTGTAAAGGGTTTTATATACTACTGGCGTTTAAGATATAGTAATGTAGAAATGCATAGATAATTGGCAGCATAAGCTGTGATAACTTACTTTGTATAGAGTGGCAAAGAATATTATATTTGCCGATGCAAAGTCTATACTGTTCCAAAGAAACTCCCATTTTGTTATATGCAGTAGTTTACTGTGTATGGTTCAATTTTTTTCTTTCAGTCCAATACCTGTTTCAACACCTGTTTCAAACTCCTGTTTTCAATACCTGTTTCAACTCCCGTTTTCAGCAAAATAGATCAACTCAAGATGGCTTCAGCTCCAAGACTGTTTCGCTTTTAACACCCCCAGATATATCAACTCCACCGTCATTTATTTCCTGCAAAAAAATTCTTCTTCAAGATGGACGGTCACTGTCGCCTGTCGGTGTGCTATCACTCCCCACACAGTCAGGTTGTTGACGCACAACTTTGATTATCAGATAATTACGAATCTGTCTACATTATAGAGAAGTAAGCTTTTGAAAAGAACTCATCTGTGATAAATAATAAACTTAACAAATGATACCGGATAAAATAGAATGGAAAGGCAAATTTTAAAAGAAATTGTAAAGATCAACTTTACTGCGATAATGTTCACATTATCAAGTTAAATGCACAAGCTACCGTGCATTGTAAATATGTTTATGACTGTCAGACAGAAGAACGATACTTTTTTATGAATGTTGTAAGTGGCATCAAATGAGAACAGTCTCCGGCCAGGAGATCAAAACTACACATGTGCAGAAGAAAAAAGAAAAACTGAAGAGTGATACTAATGTAGGGTTTACCCTTGGTAAACCCGACAAAAATGATGCTAAACAGGAAATTTTGTTTAACCAGCCTTAGGAGATAGAGAGCTGGTCTCAGTCTCGAGAGAGATGGGGCATGCTCCCGGGGCGAGTGAATGCGTTCATTAATTGTAACATTATGTAACCTCCCATAATACAGACAGACGGACTTCATTTGGGTCGACGATACTGAGCTTTCGCAGGAACGCTATGGGCCCGATAAAAATGGAATACATACGGTTTCAGAAGAAATTTGAAGATTCCGTTGTGACGTCACACGATGATGCTTCTGAGTTTGTAAATTAATGCCAAACAAAATAACATTTTATTTCGAGAGATTGGACGACATTAAGATAGATACCGTAGGCTTGTTTGACCACCTACAGGCCGTTCCCAAAAATTGAAAGTTTAACCCTATCTGGCCTGAGATTTTGGGTACATGTCCAGGCCTAGCCCCTCCCCCTAAATATTTTTCTCCCCTCTTGAGCTTGCCGGCTAAAACTTACGACACTATACACATGGGTCAAGGCCTATCAGAAAATGTAAATCAATAGAAGATGGCTGCTGTGATGACGTCACAGTGAAGTCATTCTAAAAACAAAGATATTTTTGGGGTCGATTTTTCGGTCAGATTTTTCGATTATTTTATTTATGTCATTTCTTCGCATCACTGCATGATAAATTAGTAATAAATTAGGTTTTACCCAAGCCGAAATTTTGAAGAAAATGACGAAAACATGACTTTTCTGGTACCCCACATGGCCGCCAATTCGAATTTTCCCATGATCCTCTGATCGGGGGTGGGGCATGCAAATAGACACAAATTGATCCCAATACAATGCTCTACAGAGCCATGAAGTGTCAGCTTTCAAGTTTTTGTCGTTCCGGAGATAGGACAGAAAGTTCGGTAGGAGGTTCCCCCAGGTCTGGTAAAGTTAATATAGGATGTTGTCGAAACACGCCTTTGCCAGTCCAAACGGACGCTGATGACTTCAAATTGTAGGGTCCTTTCTCCAGGACTAAGTGGGCCTATCGTGTTTTACTCACTCTGATGCTTGTGATCAATGTTCACAATAGTTGCAAGATCCTCTGTCCGCTTTTTTCACCGGCTAGAGAATTGTGATGCGATGTTTGGAACTTCCACACGACAACGTGATATAAAATAAATTTGTATACATGTAATGAAAATTTGCATGAAACGAATAAAGCGTACAAACTTACGTTTTGAGATGAGCCATCACTAAACAGAAATGTAACGTCTTTGTTCCTCTCTTGAGCTTGGTATCGGTCCATCAAACTGACTTTATCCAGTAGGTACGTATCATTGAACAGGAGTAGAATCCAGTTGCCCGCGCCTTCCCCAAGACTTGCCCATGATCCAAATGATGAACCTAGATCTGATAGAAAAACTCGACGTCTCATCAACCACATGTGCGTTTTGACTGGGGGTGGGGGAACTAAGTTTGTCACCCGCCAACTCCTCTCCCACTTTATTCTGGCTACCTCGGCTATGGTGGCAAAGCGTTGTTTTGTAGAAAGGATGTATTGTCCAAGTTAAAACTTTATGATCTTGAATTGATTGAGTATTACACAAATGTTTCAGAAGTTTACAATTATATTGAACAGTCTATGTAAATTAAGATTGACAATGTCCTGGATCTATCTCTCCATTCCCGGGTAAATTTCGCTGCAGTTCATGCTTTTTTATAACATACGTTTCTCGACTGGGACGGGGGGGGGGGGGAGGGGATGAAGTGCCTCCGGGTCCCCTAGTTTGGCCCGCTTCGCCTGCATCCTTGGATATAGTAGAGTTTTCTGATATGATGAGGCCTCATTTGTTAAAACCGCTTGTAACACCCTGAATCATATATATCACAGAAAATAACTGGAGGTAGATCGGAAAGAATAACATTCAGTCGTAGCAACATTTTGTATCATCTTCACTTCCCTAGTTCCATTCTTATATAGATAAAATCACACACTTTCTTCGGGATCCAGTACGACTATGGTACCTTGCATATGGGACGGACGGAGGGAGGGAGGGAGGGAATTTGGCTTAATGTCACACTCAAGTTTGTTTCACTCATATAGTGACAGTCAGTTTGGTTGGTGGAGGAAGCTGGAGTACCTGGAGAGAACCACCGCCCTTCGGAAAGTAACTGACAAACTTTCACACATGGACCAGCTGGGCTCGAACCCGTGACGGTTCAGCGGTGTGAGGCTAGCGGTCACCAGCGAAGCGCCTGTGACCACTCTGCCACCGAGGGCCTCATACTGCGCCACTTCTTTAGAGCATCATTAATGGCTGTCCACTATAGGGTTATACAGGATTGTTCTATCTACATGAGCCCAAAGTATTGTCCTGTACGATCCTACAAAATTGCACTGAACAATTCTACAATATTGTCCAACACGATTATACAGGATAGTACTTTGATGGAAAAAGTGCCAAAACCCTAAATTGGAATCTCCCGTAGAACTACTCCGAAGGAAGGTCCTATAGTTAGGACCCTATTCTTTCTTTTTATTAAAAAATATATATCCTATTGAACGAGTGATCATTTTGAGTATCCAGTCCTACCAGTTTCGCGTTTTCTAAATATCGACCATACCATTGAGCGCAAGGCCTCGAGATGAAGATTGTTAATACGAATCAAAGAAGAGGTAAGGTCAGTAAAAGCCTGTGGTATCCGTCTGCCTAATTTTGGGGAATACTTTGGATTTTGATCGATATGTATCCTCTTGTTGCGAGAATAAGGGAAATATTTAGCCTGAGATACAACACATATCACGAATCGTTAGATTCTTGGTATGTGCTTTAGAATAGGTTAACCAGAAGACTATTCTGTGAAGTCATGTGACGCAGTCAGTATGTCGGCACCTCTTCCCACTTCCCTTATATGTGTTGTAATGTATTTATTTTATGTGAACACACTTAACTCGCCCAGGACAAATAATGCGAGGTTAATATCATCAGCACTGCCAGGAAAATGGTGTGGGCCCCAACACGCTTTTTTGAGGGCGGAGGGCTGGTCAACATCATAAAGTTGTGTTGTGAAATGGTGTTGACCAATGTGAACACTAAAAAATGGTGTTGAGGTCAGTTCAACACCAAATAATAGTGTTGGTCGACAAAAATAAAAGGTGTTGAAAACGGCTCAACACCATATTCTGGTGTTCACTGATAAGTGCTCAAACTGGGAGTTCGAGACATATGGTGTTCGTCGAAATTCAACACCATTTATTGGTGGTGAGTTTAACCCTTTTTTTTGGTTTTGATCAACACCATTTTTCTGACTGTGTGAAAGTTTACGAATACTGTTAAACGCATTTATACCTTTTTCAACTCCGTCGACTGCATTATCACAGGTGTAACGGTTATCAAACACAGATGAAGCAGAGCACTCCGCTCCCAGAGCAATGTTTTCTGCTGGAAGAAGTAATATATTATGTATCACACTTATGCCTTCGCTGACCCATTTAGATGGTCAAACTAAAATTAGCATTTCACACTTGTCTCACACGAATACGGCAGGGATCCTCACTATCACTTATTAGCTCCTAATATGTTCATGGCTTTACGGACTTCTCCACTTTTATAATAAAACCGCTTATTTATAGAAACTTATTCATCATGGGTGTTCGACATTTGACATGGTTTGTCGGCACAAGTTAAAGAAAAGCAGGGGTGTTGCAGTTTTCTAAATTTAGTGTGGCAATAGCATTATATCCAACTACGTTCAATTAAAAATCTCCTTAAATTCTACAGAAAAAGATCTTGGCCAAAATGTGAAAAAAAACAATGAGACACCGATACATGTCGAAAGGGTAGTTCCACCCAGTGTGATGGATAAGAATGTCCTGGTGATTAGTGTCCCTTTTCATATCCTTTTCTTTTACAACCAAAGACGGACACTTGTCCCCAATGTGGAGAAATGTTTCCTAGCTGGGGTGGGAGATAGGACCCGGACACTCTTGGCCACCGGACATTCTTAGCATCCACACCGCGGCCATGTTAAAAATTCAAAGGAAAATTTGGAACTGAAATAACTTCATATCTTCATTTCACAACCCATATTTTCGCATATTTGAAATCTCAGAGAACTAAGCTTTCCATTAATATATACGTACATGTATTTTGGTCATGTATGGCTCTCACATTAAACCACGAAATCAGTGAGTGTGTGAAAATCCGGTAAGCTGGGCCACAAACCCTTTAGCATGAAACTCACATTAACTACGTTTCTCAGATGCCGTGAACCAACAAATAAAAATAAACTTAAAAATGTCAAAGTGGTTTCTATTCGATGCAAAATCCTTAAAACACAAACGAGTTCTGAAAATAGAATAAATTAAAACTCACCCGCCGTAGAAATATGAACTGATAAAGCACACAAAATTATGGTGTAAATCATTGTTCTCGAAGAAGAGGTTAACCATCCGACGGGCAATGACCTGACCGTGAGTCAGGGTTTAGTGTGAGTGCATGTATATATGGAACCACAAACAAATTTGTCTATGCAGTCCACGTCGCTTGGCAGCATGGTGTGTGGATGAACTCGGCAAATCATCCCCATTCGCTCCAAGACACGCTCAGCTCCTCACCAAATAAATAAGAATTTTTGATCTCACGAACCATCATATTTATGTTTTACAATGTATTGTATGTCGTACTTTTGTTTACCTGCATGACTATGCTGGACCACGCGTCTGCCAATGTATGAAATATTAATGGCGATTACTTGTCCAAATAACAATGGAATACTAGTCGACATGAATTTCATAGGAAAATTTTGAGTGTATTCCTGAATATATAAAAAGATTGTCTTAGGTTATTTTGTGAGTATAGCCTGAATAAAACAACAGCGTTTTGATCTCCCCATATACTCGTAAACTGAAAGGGTTAGAAAATTAGCATCTTCTGATCGAACTTTCATATTAGCAAAATCCGTTCACCACAAACAATAGAATAATTCGATTCTGTATTATCCAACTTTTTTATCCAGCCCTTGTTTATAAGAAAGTGTCCAGTTTTAACTTCGCAGTAGAGCAAAACTCAGAACGGCCACTTCCACTATTTTGAGGTCACTAGATGGTGCTCTGCACGGGCGCAATTTTGTATCGTCTCTTCAGAATACGCGAGTAAATTGCGATTTGTGACCGAGGAGACTAGAATCTGTTCACGTTTATGACCGTCACGTTTATGAATCGTTTCGACGGATGCCGCGTACGATATGATATGAAAAACGAGAGGGTCAAGGGCTCTGATTGCCGTCGTTCTTTGAATCTACTGGACAACCTTCAAACAGGGTTATCTCCCCTTATGCTACGTCGATCGACACTATCTTCAGACACCTACTCAAACTCCAAGCATGATTAATCTGTCCTTGTGTCTGGTCTATTATTATCACTGCTAGATGTCAATTATTCATATAGCCTACAACCAGAACAGCATTTCACAAACGTACATTTACCAGATCAATTCAAATCGGTCAATTGACTATCAGATACACTTGATAAAATGGTATTTGGTTCCAACCTGCTATAGATGTGTATGATGTTTTGATTTCTATTAAAAACGGTGTTCAGATTTTTTTGTTCAATAAAACAAATTTTGTTTGCTCTTTAACAAGTCGGACTACTTTTCGATAACAAATTATGAGTTCGTTTATGCCTAAGGAATTAGGCCCAATAGTGCTGCCTGATTCAGGAATGATTAGAAAAAACACTTCAGGAAATCTTGTCAGTTTATGCCGCTCCAAGCACAGTCATTTGTCAGAATAGACCTGTGCAGGGAGTGCCAAAAGAAGTTTTCGTACCCAAGATCACAAATATAGGGTTGTAGCTTTGTATGAAAATTGGCACTCATCGAGGACGCAAAAAACGCCCTGGCATTCTCCGCATGGTACGATAAGGCGGGATTATAGCCTATAGGTGGTACATTTGAAATCGAAAAAATAAAATGTCCTAAAAATAATTCTGTTTTATTGTAATGGCAAGAGAAAATATATGTACACAATATGTGAAAGTTCTAGCTCAATTGCGTTGTGATAATAGTTATAACATGAAATTGAAGCAATTGATGTTGTGTTAAAAATAAGCACAGCAAAAGATGGCAATGATGAAGCTAAAGTCAAATTAAGCGAGTACTCAAGACTGTACCCGACCTAATTTGGGGCACTATTCAGATGGTAAAGGTATCCGGAGGAACAACTGCCCATCTAGTACGACCATGTCTGGAATTAATGTTGAAATATTGAGGAACATCACTTGGAAGAAGGTATGGTGAATGATAAGGTAATGAGAAGGTAAGGTATCAGAGAAACAAACCTATACAATTCATCAGCACAGTGCAAAATTGTGTTCCAGTGGGCTTTCGTCCATGTGTTTCGGATTGCCTTCATGCGCTCAGGCAGAACAATAAACAATTACAAAGACACTGACGTCCTCTGGAATCTGCTGAGACGCAATCAGTTCACTGATCATAGTCTGCAGAAATTATGACAGATGGTGATAGTCCATGGTATGGTCCAGGATTTAGTTCCACATCATTGGAAAGAATTAAACGAGTATATGCATAGTGTTTCAGGTCTCTGTATTGTCAACCGATTTGACCAGTTGCGCCAGTGTATCTTGATCTAAATGTTGTTAACACAGTGACCGTTGGAAACATCTGCAGACTGGAGGAAAATACACAAAAACAAAGTGAAGAAAAAGGTGCAATGTCTCAAATTTTTAATTTTAAGCTTTCTGATATAATTTTTTTATAGTGAGTTGCTTTCTTTAACAGAATGTGGTTCACTACAGGAGCGAAAGTCCCCACTATAATCCTACTTTGCATACAATCAATGCCATGTTTGACCATCCAAAATTTACTTTGCCTCTGGCAGCTTTGAATCCTTGAATTTTGACAGGCAAAATATCTGAGCTGAAGACTATGACGGACATTTACAGAAGTTAAATATGTGTTTATCATAATAATTAGAATATCAACAAATCAATGTCTAGTGAGAATCCCTCTAGATGGTGAACAGTATCGGGCCACAGTATCATCAATTAAAAAAATATTTTCAAGTCAGCAAATCAATTCCCAATGATCATCTCCAAGATTCCAAAAATCAGTTTCAATTTCCAAGATGTCACACGAAGTCAATTCTATTTCAATCTCCAAGATGTCTCCAAGATAAAAAAAAATAATCAGCTCCAAGTAATAAATCAAAAACGACGTCTGGTCGGGCGGAATGCAAATGTTGGGATTGTTGTTGTTGTTGTTCTCCGTTACCACTGTTGTGTTGTTATTGTAACTTCGGTCGAGGTTAAATTCCTGCACTGTAAAAATTGGCAACATGTTTAACATCATCTTCTCTAGCCAAGAAGTCGACGTACATCACGTTGCTCTGTACACTGCCTTGGCATACTTCTCTGGTAAAGTTGAAACGTTAATCCTCATTGATGATTGGATGCAGAGACGGCGTGCTGCATCCAATCAGAATGCGCATTACGTAGTAGTTGGTTTCCCAAGATGACTGCCCCCACTAAGAATGAGTTGTGTCGAGTGTGCGGGGAAATTCTATTGAAAAGGTACAGGAAGAGCACTTTCACGGCCACTTTCGGTGTTTCTGATCAATTGAATCAGATTTTGGGACACGCTGCAAGGTCGAACGATAACGAATCGCCTCACGTGTGTGCCGACTTGAGATTGAAGGGGAACAACTCCTGGTGGCAAAAAGTCTCTCGCCGGTAAAACTTCCACTAGGTGGCGCAGAGCAGTATTCCTCTGCCACCAGCAAAGAATGTCAAGGCAGCGTAGAGAG